>KZ505647.1:1129233-1167313 GCA_002844005.1 Limosa lapponica baueri | reverse complement strand
GGGCCGGGCCGGGCCGGGCGAGGGGGGGGGCGGTTAAAAGCCCTCGCTATGCTGCCCAGCGCCCTGTACTGGGACCTGGTGGGCTCCTCGGCTCTCCTCAACCTGCCGGCGGCGCCGGGCTTCGGCAACCTGGGCAAAAGTTTCCTCATCGAGAACTTGCTGCGGGCCGGGGCGCCGCCGAGCCCTGCCCAGCTGCGTCCCCTCCCCGCCAGCCCCGTCCCCCTCAAGCTGTGCCCCGCGGCGGAACAAATCAGCCCCTCAGGGGGTCCCTACCCGACAAGATGGGCTTTTCAAGTGCTTAACCCCGCCGCGGCGGACAGCGGCCGCCTGCCAGCGCGGGCTCCGGCGGCGGAGAGAGGTGGCGTCTTCCCGCCGGCAGCCACAGGTGAGCGCCGGCCCCGTCCCGCCGCCGGGGAGACGGGGCAAAGAAGGGGCTTCGCGGAGGCGCTGGGCCCCGCGCCTCCGCACGGCGGGGAGGGAGGCGGCTCTTCCCCGATGAGCTCGGAGGTGGTGGGAGGCCGTGCCGTGCGGAGGGTCTCGCCCCGCCGTCGGCGAGGGGACCCCGAGGCGCGGACGAGGGGGCCGGGGGCGAGGGGCAGCCGGGCCGGCGCACCTGCGGGTGGCAGCGAGGGACGAGTGGTTTTCACTGCCCTCGGTCGCGGTTCCGTCGGGTCTGTCGGTCCGTCACAGCCCGAAGGGGCGGTGGAAGAGCGTTACCGGCAACGGGAGTCCCGGGAAGGGCTGAAATTCCTGGTTTCGGGAGAAAAAGAGGAGCGGTGCCGTCCCCCCGGGTAGCGGTAGCGCGGGCGGCAGCAGCCCCCGTCCCGGGGGACAGCGAGGGGCGAAGGGCTGGGGTCTTCCTGACGAAAAGAAAAGTAATTGAAGCAAAGCAAGCAACGTTAGACGTTAAAGCGGCGTTTTGAAGTATTTTTGGGAATGCGTGCTTCTCTCAGCCGTGAAACTAATGGAAGTTGAATTCAAAGTTAATTCATAATATTCGGATTAGACTCATCGTGTATATTTTATTTTGCCTTTGCGTTACTATATATCAATTTCAGCCTTCTCTGCTGTCTTCAGAATTTTTATATAGGATCATGCAGTTTTGAGTGTACTTAAAATGAAAATAAGACAAACAGAATCATATTTATTGAAAAAAGGCTTTAGGGTACGGAGCCAAAAGGCTCGTTTTAGAACCAGAATTAATAGCAGTTGTTTTCTTCTCAAGCATAATTTTACTTCAGTTAAATCCTACGGACTGTTCTGCGAAATCCAAACCAGTTTTTAATCCTTTAGCATGATGTACTTTAAAGGTAAGCAGGAGACAGTCAAATAAGTGTGCATTAACATTTCTGAATATTCCAGACCCCAACTATATTGAGTGTTAGCTTAAGCATATCAGTTAATTAAATGTGTTTATTTTAACTAACTGTGGGCCAGACCAGGAAATAGAAAGAATATCATCTTTCTGGAATTAGGTGCATATTCTTCCCTCCGCCTCCCTCCTCCTCCCCCCCCCCCCCCCCAAAAAAAAAAAAGCTCTAGGGAAAATGCTAAAATAATGTGTACAGAGCACACATAAAAGGAGAGACAGCAGATGCCCCAGCACTCATCACTACAGGTAAACTTTTCCTAAGTATTACAAAAGTTCCTGAATGCCGAGTCTTTCAGTGCCTGCTCCTGGGATTAGTTCTGTCTTTGATTGGCCTGCAGTGGTGCTCCTGAATTTAGCAAAGTGTTGCGGGTCTGCCTAGTGATTTGGCGTCCCATCCTACGTTTCTTCTGTTCCTGCAGCTCCCAGGGGTTTCAGAGGGGGCTTTGAGCAAAAGCACCAGGCTCTTATATTTGAGTAGTGAGAAATACTAGGTTTCCTCATATGTTACGGACTCAGAAAAAAAGTATCCTGCAAATGTAGATGTGCAACAAAGGTGTATATATTCTAACAGGGATCTATTGATTCTGATCTGAGTTACATGTCTTAAAGTGATGAGGGCTCTTAGGTGTCTGAACTTTCATAAATGTAAATTAGATTGGAACTGTCCAGCCGAGCCAGATTTTGTTGTTTCTAAGGAGTTTCTGGTATAGGCGTACTCTGGGGAGCGGTTCAGACTAGGCACTTGCGTTCATGAGTAAGGCTGGGGTGTCTTGTTTATGCAGTGATAGGGCGAAAGAGTGTTTTGTCAGAATAAGAATTTTTGCCTTCAGGTACTAATAAAGGTATTTCAGCTAAGGAATTAGTACAAAGTAGAGTTTTTTTAATTCACTGATTTTTGTGAGTATTCACTGATTTTTTTTTTTTTTTTTTGGGTGAGTTTTTGGAGGAATAAACTCACTACTATTCGGACCCCCAAAATCACATGGCATTTTTGGATAATCTTGGTTTAAGTCTTTAGTAAGACTACTGAACATCATAAAGCAAAATTTTTTTTAATCTTTTTTTAACTAGCAAGTGCTTTATAGATCACGCAGGGACTAAAGTGCTCTAACAAACTAGCTTGGCATAATGCAGGATTTTTAAAATAATAAAAAAAAATGCTATAGGAAAAAGAATTGAACATTATCAGATTTTTTGCAATCAGTAATCTGTATTGCTCATGTAGTCCCAAATTCTGGTGAGGTCACCAAAAGTTCCTAGAAAGGAGGGAATATAAAATCACACCAGGGACTGGAACTGAATGAGCTGAACCTTTTTACAGTTCCAAAACCAACATGTATTTGCAGCACCTATCAAGGAAAGACATGAAGAAAGCACTTAATTTTAGGGTACCTTTTAACACTCCATAAAAGTCTCAATGAAAATCCTGTGTTCTTTCTGTAAACTGGAAAACTCTTATTCACCGCTGCGAAGGGGACTGAGTGGGATGGCACTCTTCATCTGTGACGTCTGGTCATGGTAGCTTTTCCCTTTGTAACTCCTCAGCAACAGAGTTTTATCAGCAAGTTTCTCCATCATTCACAGGTTTCACAGGATTTAGTTTGATGATTTAAAGTGCTTATCTGCATACATATTTTGAGTTCTCCTCCAAAATTGTCCTAAACGAAAAGCTGAAAAAGTACTCTCAAAGTATCACACCGTAAAATACGGTAAAATACTCTCTAATGAGTGGGCTTGAAAGAGACATATTTATGTTGTCTGTAAAAGATTAAAATCATCACTTTCCATCATTATATTGATTTTTAAAAATGAAACGTAATTAAATCATAGGTTTTTAAAATTAATTTAGTTTATTTTGACTTAAGAGTACAACTGCATGAACAAGCAGCATATTACATAAAACTTAAGAAGGAGAAGCAGAAGCAGTGTTATTGCTAGATAATAAACTCGCTTCCCTTCTGCAACGGTGTGCCACGTGGGATTCCTGCAGGCTTTCTGGCATCTTGCTCTGCAGCCCCAGCGTGGGTGATGAAACTGGGCTGAACTGGGCCCACCGGCTCCATTGGGCATAGTGAGCACTGTGTTTCTGTCCAGTTGAACTGAGTTTCTCTGAACCTGTGTGTTGTAGGGCCTGATTCTCCTCTTTTAAGGCCTTTTGCCTCGATCAAATATATGCATAATGCTGCCTTCTGCTTTGTGAGAACTTTGCACACAGTGTGTATTTGTAGCCCTGATTAGGTAAAGCAGTGTGGAATCTGATTCTGCTTTTTAAATGCTGGTTGCCCCAGACTCTCTTCTTCTTGGCTAAAAACTTTAAAAAATGTGCTGTTGTAAAGCAGCATTTCCTTTGCAGCTATGCAGCTTATACTTGCACCACCTCTTAAAGGACGAGGGAAGCTCCAGATAAGTTCTGATCAAACTGATGGACTCTTAAATGTGGAGGAAGCCCTCAATTTCTGTTTGCTAATGTGGGATTTGGTCCCTCTCCTTGAACCATCCTATTCAAGGAGCTCCCTCTCCTTGAATGGTATCATTACTTTCTGGATAATTTAGAAGACACGACAGTTTTCCTCAGCGTTTTCTGACATAGGAAAATTATCCAAGGGATGCTGAGATGCAGTCTATTGTAGCACAGGTGCTTGAAAGAGGGCCATTCCACATCTTTCCTTATGATTTAGTTTCCAGAAGTATTGGCTGACACCAGGTCACAGTTACTTTGCTACCTGAAATTATTTTCTGAAAATCTCTGCTCTTCTCAAGTAGTTTGCCCTGGAGGAGGATGACAGTAAGTGCTTTACAGCCTGAGTATGGTCACAGGTGGTATGACTCTGAAGTCATGGCAAGAACCTGGCTTTCTGCTTTAATCTTGGCATTTTGATATATCAATGGAGAAAGAAAACTAAAAAGCACAGCGGAACAAACAAGGCAAAAAGAAGTGAGGTGAATTGCCTAAGGTGATACGGAAAACTGGTAGCATTGCAGGGAAATAAAACCAAGCCTTCTTCTGCTGACTAACTCTTTGGACCAGCATCAGTTTTTCCCCCCTCAGGTGATGACAATAATTCTACCCTGAAACACTCTTTTTTTAATGAATAGACTTTATTTCCCATTTTTAGTAAAATCTCGTGTTTGTGACAACCAGAAGATATTTGAATTACTGAAATTAGGTGGTTTTTTTTCCCTTCATTTTGCAACCCCTCTTAGTGAATAAATGCTTATTAATTATTGATTTCAAACCAACTGTCAGCCACAGTGTGTCCTCAAGCGACATGTAACACTCTAACTTTCAGTAAAACAAAAGGCAGGAAAGAGCTAAGTGTTATTATCTTGTCTCCCTCTAGGCTTGCGTCAGCCTCTGGAACATTCTACCCTCACTCAGGCAACAAGTTGTTGACCAAGGTCTCAAGATTTTCCTGTTTTGTTGGTGTTTTCTGGGGATAGAAATTTTCTTTAGGGTGGGGAGATCTATTTGGCACCTTTTCTTATGTCCTGATTGCCAGGAGCATTGAGGCTCCTCCATTGTTTTAAAAGTTTGCCTTTGGAGACAGAGAAGTTTCTGTAAGTACCAGAAATCACAAGCTGGTTTCTCCTTGGTGCAGCATCTTTTCCTGCTTTGCGAACCATTTCATGGAATTGGTTTGGGGTGCACAGCTTACCTTAAGAGTGGGTGCAAAATGGCTTATAAAGGGCAAAACTTTGTCCTCACCATAGGGTCGCCAGAGCCAGACTGGTGCCAGCTACGCTCCGACCCAGCCACTGGTCTGGCAGCCCAGGCTCAGTGGGTAATACGAGGGTTGGCTGGGCACTGATCTTGCCTCTGGCGACTCTTGCTGCGCCATCTCTGAGAAAGGAAGAGGATCCCGAGTTTAGTCCTCAGTAAAGATTTAAGCCCTGCCAGAAGATCTCAAAGCCGCGCTAGGACAGCAAGTGATAGGGTTTGTAGAAAAGCAGTTCACCGAGGGGAAACCATGGAATCAGTCGCGCCTTCAGTTAGTGAATTAACTTCTGTTAAGTGTATTTTGTTTTGCAGAATGAGCTGGTTTTCTGAAATCTTGAAGTATATTCTTCATGTTTTTAGAAAACACAGGAGAACGAGATAAGTAGAGAACTTGCCTGATGAGATGAATACTTGAGTGCAGATTTCAGGTTTCATTGTACTGTGATTTTTTTGCATCAACAAATTCTCCTGAATTTTGGAAGGCAAGTTCTCTGCCTCTGTTGGCTGCCAGAAGTGTTTTGCATTCTTGTATAATGCGGCTCTGCAAAATAATTTTTCTAAATGGTGCTTCTGTGGTCACTCATGACCCATAGCAGAATTGGGTAGGTAATTTTTTCAAAATGAAAACAAGTGCAGGTATATAAAGCAGTAGGAGGTTGTATGTATGTTAAGGATTTTATCTCTTCTGCATGAATCTTGGACAATTTGTGGGGTTGAAGTCCCCTGCAATCTCATGACTATGAATATCTCAGATTTCAACTTGAAAGAATATTTCCTTGTACAAATGTAAAAAGACTGAAAACTTGATTTGTTTAAAAAAAAAAAAAGAAAAAAACCACAATCCACCATTTGTTATTTTTTCATTCTAGCAATGTTTGGTCAGTCTTGAGACTTTTGTCTTGTTGGAGCTGGCAATACTGCAACAAGTAAAGACTGGTCCAGGTAGGAGATTTTAGCTAATCAGTGCATACCCTTGGAATAAATGGTGCATTTTTGCCTATGGTAAGATTTTGAATTAGGGCTGTAACAATGAAAAATCCTCTTGCAGCCTATGACCCTAATTTTGTCTTTCTTGACTAAATTATTTCTACACAAATTGTAATATGTTGAAAATCAAAGAAATTAACTTTAGTGCCTTTATGGCTGAATTTTACAATTTTTTACAGGGTCTTTATGGCTGTACAGAGCCTTGTATTCTTTTGATGTTACCAAAGAAGGATAAGAAGAATGTTACAGTAATTCAGCTGTTTATTAAAAAATACTTGTCTTGTCTAATCTAGTTGTCTAAATGCCTTGTCTGATCCATAGCCAATACAGAGAGATGCCTCCAGAGGATGACACAGTTTACCTTCTTAGACGCCTATTTTAAGGTGGTGAATAATGATACAGAGCTACTTATTGCTTCTTGTTGACTGTACAGGAGTCCCAGACAAGGAGGTTAGGCAACACACTGAACTTCTAGACAGAGAACTGACAGTAATGCCCCTTTTGATGAGAACTGATAAGCAGAAGGTGCTGGGGCACACCAGCACATGGGCATCTCCTTCAGGAGAAGGACAAAGCTGGAGACAAAGCTGGTAAATCCACAGCTTTGCCCATCCCTGTCTTTCTTCTCCATAGCAAGGCTGTGTATGAGGCATGGAGAGGGAGGAAGCCACCTTTACTGCTGACACCAGGAGATCTGTGGAGTCTTTGTCAAATGGTGTGGGGTTTGGCTGTTGCTTTGGGTTGTCACAGAGGTGAAACCTGACTATGCACTGTCACAGGCCTGAGGCACCTGTGTTTCCTCAGGTGGAGAAAACCCAATCCTACGTGTATAGCAAATCATGCCCTAATAATAAGGCATGTGAATGATGCCTCTGAAAATAGCTGAGATGACATGAATCACTGTCAAATCTGCAGCGTGACTCTGTCAGCCTCTACATTGCTGTAGGTGTAAGGAAACGATGATCATGCTGTTGACACATTTCAAGCCCTTTTTGGTGTGACTACTCTGCTAATTTTTGAAAGCCCCAATGAGACCCAACATAAAAATGCAAGCCTGCTTCTCGCATCCGCTTTTTGTGTAGGATTTCAAGTTACATATTTAGAACTGCAAAGCCCTTTCTATAAACGTTTGCCAATGTTTTAAAACTGATCTGTGTGTGCTGCTCTGGTCTGCCCTTTTGGCTTGACTTCGTTTGAGCATTCGTGCAGTCATGTTTCACAGGAAGGAATGGGAAGCGAATAGACGGTTGCTTTGGGAGTGCAGGAAAGCCAGCTCTGAGGGATGCGGTACAGCAAGCTCTTGCAGTAAGTTCTGCCAGGTCCATGTGGGGGTGACTGCCTTTGCCGGGATACGGCAGCGGCTGTTGCTTCCTTCTCGTGGCCAGGGGCTGCCCTTCAGCTGGCTGAAATGCTTTGGGGGTGCACAACTGCTGCTGGAACGCTGCGCTCTGAACACAGGAACTGCCGGGGACAGAGCCGTGGATTGTTGCGGGACCCAGGGATTGTGGTTCAGGAGCAGAGATGGTGCCATGTGGCTCAGCTGGACCACTAACCTGGCAGAGCCGCTGCTGCACTCTTTGCAGGGAGCTCTTCATGGCAGGAAGCTTTCCTTCAGCTGTGCAAAAGCCTGCTTTAATCGTTGCCAGGAATGGACGTTGGTAGGAAGTTAAAGTTTACTTGTGCTCACTTCATGGGCCCAAAAGCATACGAGTTCTCAGATGAAACAGGATCATTTTAGTGAGAATATTTTAAATTTGCCTGCCAGGGCTGTAGCTCAGGCATCACTGTGGAAAGCAGTTCATGTGGACTTGGAGAATACTTGGAGAATTTAAGGGCTGTGTTTACGCAGCTTGAGGTCTGTCCGTTCCTGTGCTTACTCTTTTTTGTTAGTTGGCTCTAGGCAGCTTTCTCAGTCACTCTTCAGAGGTGTCGGCTCCCTGCACAGGTTTATCAGTTAACTGTAAAAAACCCCAACAAACTAACAGCACGTGCAGTGAAGGAGTCGTGTATGGGTAATACCAGCAGTTTACCATCAGTTCACATTTCCTCAATAGCCGTTTTTCTGTTGCCCCTTTCCTGTTGGTTAATGGCCTACACTATTTCCCAAGTCATTGCACAAAATTAGGATTAGGAAAAGAACAGTGTCTTGAATAATGTACCATTTTTAATTTAGATATCCACTTGAATTGAATTTTACTTAGGAACCTTACTCTCAAAATGGTGGATAGTTAGAGGGAAAACTTCTAGTCCCACTGTTGGCATGACTTTATAGCACGGGAGGCCTTTGGAATTCAGAATATCTTCAGAGCTGGCAGTATATTTTAAAATATCAGTATCTGAACTAATATCTCAGTTTCAGCAGCGGAAGAGCTTGAGGTCCATTGGCATGTTTAGTATCATTTTATTGTTTGTTTATAAAATGCTTTGAATTCACAAAGCTGAATGTAAATGAGCATTATTACTAAAATTTTGCATGCCGCAATAGTGTCAAAATAATTTACCTTTTGTGAAAAAATAAATTATTGATTTCATTTTAGATATTTCTTCCTTTTATATTTATGACCCGGTAAATTTTCTTTTAAAGCATATAGTACAGTTTTTGGAGTGCCAAAAGGCACTTATACCCTACTCTGATATTTCATTTTCATGCATCTGTGATGCTAAACTTGTGAAGTCTCACTCTTGTGAAATGCTTAGTTCCACACAGTCTCTGTTTTTATGAGATGGGAATACTAAGCAAAAAAATAATTAGGTATCTTGAATAGAAATTATTAGAATTTGGCCCGTGGTTAATGTGTACTCCACATGGCTGAAAGCAATGGCTGCTTTTAGTTACAGTGTCCTTCATTCTGGCCAATAAATACAGAACTAATATTCTGACATTTCAGCAATTTTCAGCCTTATGTGAACAGCAAACAGTGTTTGCTGGAGACGTATCATGGCCACTCTACCAATATTTGTTGGCCAAACTACGTGGCCAGAAAATAAAAGCATAGGCAATGCTTTCTGTATGCTGTCCTCAGCACTGATAGGTATTGTGTCATTCCTACATATACCTTAAATATATCATTTGACTGTGAGCAATTTTCATTCTGTTAATGCAGTTTCATGCAGACAATGCAAGCAATTTAATGTAATGAGTATTCTCTGCTCTTTCTATCAAAGGTAAAAAAAATATATTTGTATGTGTTAGGTTGAAGCATTAACATCTTTCTCTACATGGAACTCCTAAGGTACAGTGGAGTATTCCTATATTATGCCAGATTTTTTAGTGATGTAACTCTCTGTAAGGGCTACACAGTGGTTTGAGTGCAGTAGATAGGACCTGAGGATGTAGTTTGTTATACCTAATGTAGAATTCATTTGTGTATCGGTGTAGTTGGAGCACATTAAAGACTTTTATAAACTAGACATACACATTGCCTATAGGTTTAGGGAGGCATAATGCTATCACTTATTCCATAGGATATAGAATAAATCAATCTTGAGAAACGGTCTCAGAAACCACTTGGTTCAGAGTTATGTGAGGATATTACCTGCATCTTATTTCTTAAGCAAGTGTTCTGCTTTAGAGGGAAATGCACCACGCCGACTGAAAAGACGGTTGGTTGAGGGAATTAAGTAAAATGCCCAAGCAAGCCAGAAGCATGATTTCCATTGACTTGAGCAGAATTAGTGCCATGATCTCTACTGTTTGCATCATGGTGCTGTGCTAGTCCATTAAATCATTACCAGCAACTTCCATGCAAATACGTGGCAGGTTTGGGGCTTCGTTATGCAAAATGTCTCACGTTTTGACCCTGATCTGTCTTCTGACCTTTAAGCTTGCAGCTTGTTTGTTGAGAGACTTAGTGAACGGAGAAAACTCTATCCCTTCCTATTCCTCTATCTTTATTTTCAGGAGCGTGCTATCTATCTGAAGCAATAGCTTATTCAATTCTGGCTGTATCATGTATCATTCTGAGCACCACAGTATCAACAAAGAGCAAGGAACTGGAGAGAGTTAAGAAACCGTAATAGGGAGTATCAAGGACAGGCAAGCATGTCTGACAAAAGTCATGTGGCATGAATAAGGTGCTCGAGCAATGATTAAGGGGAATAGGACATTATAGCAGTCAAGGAACATTTGAGACGTACGAAAAGGAAGCAAAGAAATTGGGTGTAGTACCTTCGGTACATTAAGTTGTATTTTTAGAAGCGGATGACTGTAAGGGAAACTTGATAATGGCATGAGGAATGTGGTTCCCAAGGGAGGGAGGAAAAGCTCTTCACCTGGAAGTTTGGAAACTACAGCAGATAAAACGTTAGCAGCAGATAAAATGTATTGTCAAGAACAAGCTCTCATGCTCAGGAGGAACAGCTGAGATTACCTGGCAGGTATTTTCCTTCCCTATTTCCTGTGCTTCTTCAGTTACAGTCAAATCCTTTCCAACTTACACACCCCACCAGTTGCATTGAAGCCCCTTGGATATGCAAGAGGTAAAATTTGGCTGCACCTTCTCAACTCTTTTAAGCTCTTTAGGACACAGTTCCACATTTGATGGTCTTGTGTGAAAGACAAGCTTTAGAATACTAATGCCTGATGTAAATCATTCCTTTTTGTACGTGTTTTGCAAGTATGCACCTCAAAATAGGCAACTAGTTCCTCTTAGAGTGTATTTATATTTCATCAGAAACAGTAAAGTGTTGAAGAAAAGCTGTAGTAATAAAAAGCTTATAAGTTTGTTATTACAGTTGAAATTTTCACCCAAGCTTGTAGGAAATAAGACAAAAAATAGAGGTAAATATTTTCATAATGTTCAGAGTTAGGCTTCTGCAGCAATAGTTAATTGCTTTGGGGGATCAGCAGATTTGAACATCAGAAAAGTTGTTAAGATGCCCTAATATATACTCAGGAACCTAATTTTGGATTATCTTTCGTTTTAATTCCAGTAGAACACGCTTTAAAAATAAAGAACGTGGCTTAGATAAGTTTATCTATTTAGCTATCTTTCTTCCTGATTATTTCTTAACTTTTTAATCTGAGTATGCAGTTACTCTTTTTTTAATTAATGAAGTTATTTATAGAAATTTTGAAAAACTAAAGTACAAAGTCTAGAGCTGTTTATTTTCTACCTAAACCAAGGCAGGAAAGTGGCATAAATGTTTTGATGTTGATCACATTTCACAAGTGATCATTGCAAGTGATTGTTTTACATTCTAGCAAGCATGAAGCATCTATTTTCAAAAGAAAAAATATTCAAAGTTTCATAGTTGACGAGTACGAGCAGAAATTAAAACGTAATTAAGATTATTGGAAAAGCCCATGAGCTTTATAGAAAAAAATTAAGGAATTATTAGATAAGAAAGACCTTTCCAAGATTTGGAAGCACTTTTCAGACATAACAGAGACTTTTGATTCATTGATTCAAAAAATCCTATGGAAATTTTACCAAATATTACCTAATTCTGTGAAATGATTTTGCAGTTTTGTATTGTATGAAGCAGAGCCTTCTTCAGCAAGTGGTTTATTTAAATTTAGAGCACTTTCCCAGCGAGAACAAGTTTACTATCAGGATAGCAGAGTCAGGCCCTGTAGTCTGTGCCTGTAGACCTCAGCTGGATCATCTCACTGCATTTTGTAGACTTTATGAATAAAGGTTTCTTAATTATTGAAGACCTTATTGGTTTGAGTACTAATAACAGCATTGGAGTACAAGCAGAAGAGACGGGATTCACTTTTTGATTCTGTTTTTCTAGGGTATCATGCTTACTAGAGTTATTTAAAATAACTTTTTCAGATGCGTTACACTCATTATTGCAACAATATATTATTTAAACAGCATGGTCATCAATCCCAATATTTAGGAAACCCCCCCCATAATTATAGCAATTACCAGAAGTAAATTTCCAATCTGCAGAGTTTCATTCTTATGATAAATACGTTGAGAGTTTTGCATATTGTATTTAAGCTACACATGTAAAATAACCTTTCTAAATTAAAGAGCAATTACTTGGTTTATCATTGTTTGCCTTAAAAATATCACCATCTTGAAAAAAGGAACAAGAACTTGTGGGGCAGGACTTTACACACTGACTTTTTGGAGACTGTTGTTATGAATATCACCTAAGCTCAATGGATAATCAATTAGATCTCTGCTTTCTTTGCAGCTCTTTCCAAACACTTTTTTCTCCGAGCCCCGCCATTCTACTCAGCATGCTGCGGTGGGTCCTGTCAGCACCCTGCATCCCCCACTGCTTTTCCAAGTAAGTTTTTATGCTTCATCAGTAATGCTTGAGTTATTCTGTAAACCAAAGCAGCAGGATTTAATGTGTTCTGGAAAACTAATTGGTGATGCAATGGCAGCAGCTAATTCCTTAGTAAAATCACAGCAATCCTATTCAGAGGCTTTCCAAAGATTTATCAAACTTAAGTACACTGAGCAATTGTGAGAGGTTTCTAATGGCATTGAGACACCCAGACAGAACTAACCTAGGAAAGCTCCTTGTTTTCAGTTTGCTAGAAAAGATTCTTTAAAATCAGTAACTCCTTTAAAAATCTGTGTCAATAAACGTTTGCAAATAAGAAAAGAAAAGAGCTGAAAGATCTTAAAATGGATGCTGCATTTTAATGCCTGTGAGGGATAAATTATGATTCAGGAAGCCCTCGCGTTATTTAAATAAAACAGTAATTCTTTTTGTAGCAGTCAAATGCATGCACTTGTTTAATTTGATTTTATTCTTTAATTTAGAATGAAAAAAAATTTGAAGAAGTAAGTTGAAGAGAATTTTGGCCAGTATACAGTATATGCTCAGGATTAAGACCTGGATCACACTTCCATTTAATCCAAACCGAAATTTAACCTTGGTTGTGAAGTTTGCATGCCATAGTGTAAGAATGGATATTCATGATTTTACGTGTTTATGGCTCAGGAATACAAACAGAAGAGGCATTTCTCAGTCCCTCAAAATGGAGAAAAAGCAAAAATCGCCTTGCAAACCCAAATGAAAATTGGAGTTTATGCATGCTTTAGCATATACTTTTTTTTTTTTTTATCACAGTTGCATTCGAAACCTTCCTGACTACGTGCATGCGTTTTATGAATGTTTCAGAAGGGCAGTTGCTAAGTTGAATGATTCTTGACAAGTGAGGCAGCAAATGCTGGCAGTTTAATGAGCTGCAAGTTTCTGAGCACCTCTTTAGGGGGCTGACACTTTCCCACAGAGCGTTTTACATGGCCCCGGCTCTCCCACAATGCCTGACAGCACCATGACCAATCACCACTTTCACTTTACTCATCCACACGCGACCTCACCACAATTTTTCACTGTGCAGATGAACTTTAGGAACCATTTCACACTGAAAAGGCCTGGGCAAGGGTCAGTTGCCCTTTTGTATGGCCATAAAGCAATACTCTATGTGCCAGTCTTTTCTCCTGTCTCACATTCCAAGAGATTTTCTGGACACCATTTAAAGCACTTGACTGAAAAATAAAGCAGTGAATGAAACTGACTTTTATAGACTCATTCTAGCTCATCTTCCCATATAACCCTGTCTACCTGAAAGGGGATTTAGTGGATGAGCTGAGTGTATACAGGGACTTGCTGAATACATAGGCCCATTATCAACTGTGGGGATTGTTTATTAACCAGGACTGATACACTACTATTTTGGAAGTGACCTATTAATTGTCCATTTAACTAGAATGTATTGAATTCAAATGAAAAAATGGAAACCATGACTAAAGCTTTTACTTGCTCCTTCAAGGTGGTCTCTGCCATGAAGGCAAATGAAGATTGTTCCACAGATTAAGAGGACATTTATCACTATATATTAGGGTACAAAGGAAAGACTTAAAAAAATCCCAGAGCAAAACAAAAATCAAACCAGCAACCCAGGAAATCCTTGGTAACAAATTCACATTTATGTCAGCAGAGCACTAAACCTTTTGATGCACGTTCAGAGCGACAGGCTGCAAACTGACTTACTTAATTTTGATGGAATTGTTGTCATGTACGGATGACTGCTTATTTCACCGTATTGAAAAACCCTTTAATCCACAAACTGAAATTTAGTTTTTGTGTGAATAGTTGGAATGCACTTTGAAATATGGTGTATTCTTACAAAAATTCTCTAGGCTAGTCAATTAGGGGTGACTATTCGTTATCCCAAACAAGAGTTTCAAATTTGTTGACCCAGTGGCTGTTTGCTAATGCTTGTGAGCATTCTGCTTATCATTTAATTTTGTTTAGTTAGGCCTTTAAAATCAGTCACATACTATACCTTAGAGTGTGTAGATTCTTCACTATTAAATTAGTCTAATACAGGTGTTAAGCTGTACCCTACATACTGCCTGCACAGGAATTAATTGGTGCCTCAGGGCTCTGGCAGGAGGTTGTTTCTTTGCTGATTGACTGTTAACAACCAGCCAGGCAAGACAAATTTTAAGGGGTCACGTAATCTGGCGTTCTCTGTCCTTGGCTGACAACTCCATTGTGGCATGAAGGCCGGGAGGCGAGGACCAGCCCTGTTAACGCCTTTTCCCTTGCTGGTGTCTCTCGTCCCATGGTGGGGATGAGGGAAAGCACCAGCTCCTCTACTGTCAGACTGTACCTTCCAGTAAACTTGAGAATGGCTGATGATTCATCAGAAACTACTCTGAGGCTGTCTGGAAAAAGGTACCTAAATTCACCAAATTTGAGCAAGGAGAGAAAACCTGCTTGAGGAAGAAGAACAAGTGTTTGCCCCCAGCCTCATGGTCAGGATGGGAACTTGGGGTGGAGGTGGTGAGGGTGCTATGCACTCCTCAGAGAAATATGAACCCAGCTTGCCCTTTGCAGAAACCTTCATTGTGACATTTTGACTTGTGTTCTGCAGATAGTTTATGTTGGTTTGGATGAAGTCTGACTGGGTCTCACTGTCTCATAAATATCAGGACAGTAACCAGTAGGTTATGATTTTTGTATCTGATCTCAAACATAATTTTGAAAATTTCAATGCATCTGTATAAATTTTGACTTCTTTATATTGTAACATTTAAAATCATAATAATTACTTTTTGCCACAGGCTGTTACGGGGGACAAATGTAAGGTTGGCTTTTTGAAGTGTGGAAAAATTCAAGAAAGCCACGTCTAGCAGAATGCAATGGTCCCTAAATCTGTTATGTTTGACAGTGGCAGTGTATTTTAGGGAAGCAGCATTGTATGCTTGCTGAGCTTCTAGTCTCTTCCAACCTAGACAATTCTATGATTCTTTGATTCTTCCTCTACTGGTTACAGCTGGGGGCAGGATACAGGGGTAACGTATGTGATGTCAGACCAGTCACACATGCACTACAAAAGTATTTAGTCAACTTTGCAAGACATACACATATACACTTTAGTTTCTCAGCATTATACATACACAGTTCTACAACATCCTCAGTGTATGTGTGTTTGTTTCTCTGTGAGTGTTTAAAGATACACATACCCATGTGTGTATGTATGTATAATATACAGAAGTTGAAAGGTGGTGTAGCCCCAAGCAACAGTTTGTGAAAGCTGCACCTGGATGTAATTAGTATTTTCAAGGGCACTATATTGAACAAATGTGTTTAATCCCCCCAACACCATTACAGCTGACTAGAATAGATAGACTTTTTCACAAAAAAATGTGCAGTCTTTTAGACAATCTGCTCTGCCATTGGCTTCAATATGAAAGTGATCGGATCCTTGACAGAACTTGAAAAGCAGCACACCTTTGCAGCTGCTGTAACTATAAACTGGGACGGCAATCTTGGCCCATGTACGTGGGAAGGTGGACAACAGGAGGACAGCTTGCACCTTTATAGTCTGAATTGCACACGATACGAACTAAAGCCACCTTCCTGGCTGCCCTCCTACAGGAAAATTGTTGGTGTTGGTGGCTTTATAGCCACGGCACAGGTTTCTGAGCCAAAGCACAGCTCTTTCCTGGCCTACTGGCAACTGCCCCATGAAATTACCACATCCAGCGCTTGGTGACAGGCCCTGTTCAACTGGCCTCTGGTACTGCTCCCTGGGTGAGCATCTGGGGAAGCTGGGAGCGCTGGAGGTGTCCCAAGCCTCACCAGGAACTGCTCTCCATACACCACATCCTTCTAGGGGAGAGGGAGCATGGGAAAGTACTGTGGCTACCGGCTTTATTGGGTGTGAGGAAGGCGAGAGATTTATCTGGATTTGGGTTTTCTGTGCTCTGTATGAGGCCAATGAAGGGACAGCGTGAACACTTCTACTTCACCACTGCAGCTCTGTCCCCCAGCCCCCCTGTTTTCCAGGGTAGGGTTCCCTTTAGGCATGGATCAAGGGGATGCGATTGGATTTATTGAAAACTGCCCTCCCAGGACTTGCTATGAGATGTCAAAGGATTAGAAACCAGGCTGAAAGGAGTAAGTTCAAGTACTCCCCAAATCCTGTAATAAAGAAATTGCTGCAGTTTCTAGAATAAGTAAGTGAATGGCCAGGGATTTTCTGAGAAACAGTTCCCTCTGAAAGCCTTTCGTTAGTAAACAAAACTAAAGAAAGCCTATTTTCTTTGAATTGGTATTGCAGACCACTTTTATCTGGTTCTGCATTTCAGACAAGGAGAAAATAAACTCCTAGGAAAACTTACTGCAGTTTACTCAGTGATAATGTGCAAAGGAAAGCACAGAAGTTTCTCCCTGACTATATTTGAATTTTACAGTAGCATGGGCCCTGTGTTACTGTTTCTCTATGAACTCATCTGATTTACTTTTTATCATGTCAAGGGGAGACTTTTGACCACTGACAACACCTCTGGATCCAAGTGAGGATTTAGTCCTTAATGAACATGACTGAAGCATTACGACACACTTGTAACACCAACAAATCAAAAGTGGGACAGTAGTCTGCTAGCATTATAATGAGCAGCACTTAATATTTCTCTGATATGTGTTAGATATTATGTGAAACTCTCATCCATTTCCACTAGGAGAGGAAAGTGTCCTGCCTCTTCTGACCCCAGAGTCTAACTCCAAAGCCCGGAGAGGTATATTAAGAAGAGCTGTCTTTTCTGAAGACCAGAGGAAAGCTTTGGAGAAAATGTTTCAGAAGCAGAAGTATATCAGTAAAACAGACAGGAAGAAACTGGCCATTAACCTGGGTCTAAAGGAGTCTCAGGTAAGGAATGACAGAGCATCTGTGACTTTCTGTCTTTTTGAGGAAAAATCATTAAAATGGCTTTGAAGGAGGAAAACTGAACAGCACGGGCAGCTCGGAGCTCCTTCACTGAGCAAAGACCTCAGTAAATCAATGGCAGTTTTAACCAAGGAATGCTTAAACAGGTTCCCAGTTTATTTTCTGAAGGTGTACATTCAAAACTTGATTGCTTTGTTTTTGCACAAAGTGGGAGAAACGACACCTCTGCGTTTCATTTCTAGCTCCCAATTTGCTGTCTGACAGAGCCTCCTCAGGAGCTTTGGGGTAGGGAACAATGCTCCATCCCCCTGCCTGCTAAGCAGTGATCCAGGCAGAAAACAGCAGAGCATAGAGCCCTCCTGCTTTCCTTGGAGCACCCTTTGCACTTGCAGATGAACAGCTAGTGACAGTGCAATCAACAGCACTTGCTCTGAAACCATTCTGCCCCAAGAGACAGGCAACCCACCCCTACAGGAAGAATCTTAACTGCACAAGGAAAGAGATCCTCGGAGCTGGGAGAAACTGTAGAAGGAAAAATTTTGCAGGGTGACCTTGTAGAAGGCTCCCACTTTACTTACTAATTCACATTTCATGGGATTTTTCACAAGTCTGAATTGGCCTGCTGCAGGACTTCAGAGTTTGGCTGAGGGTCTAGTACCTCCAAGAAAGCTGTTCTGACTGAATGAGTATGTTAATGATGGTGCTGAGTGGCGGTAGCTCAATCTGGATTCTCAGGGCCCTGAGCTAACTGCAGATAAAAACATGCCTGGCCTAAAGAACACAAAACCTGAAAGAAACTGGAAAAGCTGTGAGGGCATGTAACAGCAGAAAATGAACATGGTAGCTGCAGGCAGGTGGGATTCTGAAGGTGCTGGAGTAGATGCAGATCTCTAGAGTACGGAGAAGTACAGTACTTTTCCTCATGAAAGGAAGAGCCATTCCTGTGAAGGTTACTTCTTCAATTTTCTGACCAATTGTGCTGGAGGAACAGTACCTGCCATCTAAGGCAATGATTAGCAAACTTTTGAAAGCATAGCCCCTTTATCTTCATATCAAGTATCTGAATACCAGAACTAAATGCAAATATTTACTGGAAAATAGAACACAATCTGAATAATTTGAATGATTCCCCCCCCTTTCTTCTCTTTATGTAAAACCAGTTCCTAGATGTATATTTCCCAAAACTTTTCCCAGCATTTCATAAGTGCCATTGAATGCTCGTGATCAGGCTTTGAAACTCAAAGTTTTTGAAAAATTGATTTTATCTCAAAAGCACATGGATTCTAGGCAGCTCCTGGAAAACTGTAGCCAGGCAGACAGAATGTCTTCAAATTCTCACTACTTTGTCATATGTCATCACACACATTTTGAAGCTGTATGGGCAAGCTGTTTTTAGCTGTGCTTGTGAAAGGGACAGTTGTAGTTCTTAGAGCCTCTTTTAAATAGAAGGCTTCACATCGCCAGTAATATGACTTAGTTTTGTTAACGGTGATGCTAATTTACTCTGAGAATCCTTTTCTATCTAAAAGGATGTTCTATAGGAAATTGCTCTATCCCTAGCCACCATCCTGTCCTTTTTCCAGGCTAAGCTAAATAATCACCTGTTTGAGGTGGTGAAAGCCAAGAAGAGTATTTGGCCCAGCAGTAGTAAATAGTGATGGGAAAATCCTCAGTGGATGTCAGTCAGTCAGCTTCACTGGATCTGCTATGACATTGAATAAGGAAGGAACATGAAACTAAGGGGATGGAAGGAAAAAAAAAAACAAACTTTGCCTTATTAGGGCAAAGTTGTTTAAGGAAAAGAATGATAATAAACTCTCATTAACTTGCAAACAGGTGAAAATTTGGTTTCAGAATCGAAGGATGAAATGGCGAAACTCCAAAGAAAAAGAAGTGCTTTCAAACAGGTGCCTCCAAGAAGAAGGTCTTCAGGAGAACTACCTCTCACGATCCACCATGAATTTTACCTCCCCATGCCCATCTGTGTGGGAAGTGTCTCAGGACCAGGCAAGTCCAAGGTGGAGGGAGAATTCTCCAGGAAATTCTGAAAGACTGACTAGTACACAACCACCTCCAAGAGCAAATTCATCGCAGAGCCCACTGTATTTGTATCCTGACCAAGATGCTGCAAATAAGGCAGTTACATCATCAGCCTAAGGAAATAGGGGCAGTTTGTAAATTGAGTGGAGAACACAGGCTTCAAATGAGCAGTCTTCTAAGACTAACAATATTTGGACATTGTAAAGCTAACTAGTTTATGCCTCATAAATTTGCTAAAGTCTAACACCATTAAAATGACAAACTAATGATTTAAGAAGTATTCTTCAATACTCAGTTTTTTCTTGTGTCTTTTCAAGTCTTGTACTGATCTTAAAGTGAAATAGGAACTGGTGGTAAGTAAAATGAAGCAAAGAGCATGAAGCTGAAATTGTGCTCTGGTTTATACATCTGCACTGTATGCAATATTCATTAAAAACACACTGATAGAGAATCACTTTTATCTCTCATTGCAGTCAGACCAATTAATTTCTCTTGTGCACGAGATAAGAATAACCCTATTTCCCTCAAGATAGTAAGTTGCTTTGGGTTCTTTTTGAAATTCATTAAATGACACAATAGGTTCGTATTAGACAAATGTAAGCATTTTTAGTATGTTTTATCCATCTGTCCTTACCTATCAGTGTTCAGTCAGCTTTAAATAGCATGATCACAGATCAGCTGATAACCCTGGTAAAGTGGTCAATACTGAAAGACAACCAACCCTATGAAATATTCTGTCTTTAAATCACTTTGATTTGAATGCGTGCAGGGAAACACAATTCACTAACTCCCGTCTTCTGTCCTGCGGATGAACCTTCCAGCATTCTCAACTCTGAATTCCAGTAGCTTTTGTCAGACTGTTAGTGCAATCTCTTGCAATCTCTTCTGTATTTCAAAACTGTAATGGCAATATGCAGAATTGTAGCCCAAATGCTCTAAGCAACAGAACTATAATTGGAAAAACTGCCACTACAGCCATCTCGGAGAAGTACTTAAGGAGATGGCACACAGCAGTAGCCTTATTTTCCTGACTTATTCCTATTTAAACTGGTGCCAATAAGTACACATTAGCCTATGTCTGTATCAAGGACAGGATAGTATTCTGTGTAATACAGGTAGCCTGAAGTAATATTATTAGAGCTGTTTTACTTAAAATGATTTGCTTGCTTCATCCACTGTAAGGAAATCACTCTATGAATTTAAGTATCATTTTTTGTTTATTTGCAAGGCTTTATAGCTCAAAATGGGAGCAGAACTTTTTTTTTTCTTTATCATATATTTATAAATATATTTGTTGAGAAGAAATTCTAAAGCTATTTTATGTTACAGGCAAAACCTTTTGGAGAACCTTATGGTTTTATAGGGACTGTTTCATTTCTGGCAGATTCATGTATTTTATAGTCAAAAGAGATTATTGGGATAATCTAGTCTGGCTTTCCTCATCATGCACGCCATGAATGTTTCTAATTATTCTTGCCTTGAGCTCCAAAGCTTTTTGAACGGTATTGTACGTCTTTCAAAAAGCCATGCAATTGTTTTTTTACGTTTTACCTTTTAGTGGATGATCTACTGTTCCCCTTGTTATGTTTATGATCTGGGAGGTGAAGTTTAGGTGCATTTGCAGCTAAAAAACTTGAGATTGCAGTGGTGAATCTTGTATCACAAACTTTATGCGTGACCAGGTTAGTTTTGTATCCCACCTTGTGCATGTCTTGCCTTCTAAGTGGTCGACTGTGCAGTCCTGGTCTTGCATTATATGTTATTCTTTTGCATGTGATTTCCTACACTTGTTTTAAAGAAAAAAGAAATTACAGAAAAATTAAGAAGCCATCTCCTCCTGTGCTCACAAACCGTCGTTAGCCTAAGCTGCTTAGATACCTCTCCTCAGAAGGCGCGCGCATGCATTTAGTGTGCCAAGTGTTATGTGCTGTTCAGTTAACGTGAGAAGTTTAGTCCTGTCATGCAATTGAAATCCCAGAACCAACTCATATTCTGGCTAAAACCTTTCAGGATGAACAGACAGATTGCGTCCCCATGGGGGTGAATTTACTGTCCAATTGTCCTGTTGGAAGTCGTAGTCCTGCCCTGTTTGACTAACTCCTACTTGAAGGACCACCAACTGTTGGTGGCCCGGATTCTTCTGAAATGGCACTTGCTAGTGTCTGCCTACAGAGAACGGTATGCAGGGATTTCCAGATTACCATCAAATGATCAAGTGGAGGTACATGTGCGTTAGGGATATTCATTGGTGCTTCCCATTTTGGAGGAAATCAGTGTATGGTGGGGGTGACTGGGGTTTTCCCATCTCACTTTTCAGGGAAAAGCTGCTCATATTCTTTTACTGCAAATCCATTGAGCATCAGTGTTAGAAGCAACATTTCTGGAGAGGGGAGATAGGATTCAGAGTGTTCCTTGGGAAATTCTTTCAGTTGATGGTGTTGCAGGCACCAAATTTGAACTGCTGTCAAAACTCTGAGCCAACGTGCTAAACGGAATACATCTGAAGGATGTCTCACTGAGGCAAAGATCAAGCAAGGCTCATGCAGAATTGGTTTCACAGTTGTAATGTTATACGTGTTTTAAATTGAGCAAGTTCTGGTTTCACTGCTGCCTATTAAAACTTACACCATTTCACGGCCCTCCAAATCTCTTAACACCTCCTACCAGTATTCTTATTCCACAGCTAGAATAAAGTTTCAATATGCCAGATAAAACATTCTTCACTTGAAAATGCTGATCAAGCTTTCTTAAAAAAGCTAAAAGTATACATGTGAATTTTGAACCATACCTAAAATAGTCTGATTCGATTAGTCAAAATGGATTTAGGCCCATGACACATACAACCTTGATTCCTCTCATTTTAAGCTATTTAAAGGAGAAGTGTCCCTTTAGTCCATACTGTGAAAACTTGGTAAATGAGAAACAGCACTCAGTATGAATGCAAAAATATAATTTCCTTACAGAGCCAGTCTTTTCTGTGTGAAGGATTAAGTAGTAAGTATTCATTTTCTTCAACTAATGTATGCATACTAGTTATAAAAGAACAAAACACAAATTGTACACAAAATACCCAGCAGGTGTTTGAAGTGCCTCATGACAGTCACATCACAGAGGTGTAAGGCATAGAATGCATCTGGTATTAGGGAGTGGCATGGTAGATATCCATGGCATTTTACGGTTAAAACCAGCAACGTATCACTTTGGCTTCAAATGTATGACGTGGTGGATGACCCTGCAGCATGATTGTAGAGTATCTATCTCAGGTACTTCCTATGTATGGCATTTTGAGACTATGGTTCCAGGCTGTAATTATGAAGGGATCCTGGGGCTGGGCAGAGTTCAGGTACCTCAGTTTCCCCCTGTACTTGGCATTGGTGAGGCCCCACCTCGAGTACTGTGTCCAGTTTTGGGCCCCTTACCACAAAAAAGACATTGAGGTGCTGGAGCGGGTCCAGAGAAGGGCAACGAAGCTGGTGAGGGGTCTGGAGAGTAAGTCTTGCAAGGAAAGGATGAGGGAGCTGGGGTTGTTCAGCCTGGAGAAAAGGAGGCTGAGGGGAGACCTTATCGCTCTCTACAACTACCTGAAAGGAGGTTGTAGAGAGGCGGGTATTGGTCTCTTCTCCCAAGTCACAGGCGATAGGACAAGAGGAAATGGCGCCAAGTTGCGCCAGGGGAGGTTCAGGTTGGATATTAGGAAAAATTTTTTTCCTGAAAGGGTTATTAGGCATTGGAATGGGCTGCCCAAGGAAGTGGTTGAGGCACCATCCCTGGAGGTATTCAAAAGAAGGCTAGACATAGTGCTTAGTGACATAGTTTAGTGATGGTTTTTATCAGAGTTAGGTTGATGGTTGAACTAGATGCTGTTAAAGGTCCCTTCCAACCTAGACAATTCTATGATTCTAAATTCCAAACCTCAATTGAAAAAACCCAGCTCTTCAGAGGCCATTAACAATGCAGATATTTATACTCATTGGGCACCTCTCTGTTTAGTCTGGCAGCATATCAGTGCTAATGTAACACAGAATACAACTGGGAAAGGCAGAAAGGGCTGAGACTGAGTACTCGCTTTGTTCCCTGAGCAGCAGGCTCTTGTGCCCCCAGGCTGTGCTGCTGAGACAGGGATCTGGCTGCACAGCCAAGCAGCCTGAGGAACAGGAGAGGCTTTTCTTACCCCACATATTGGAGGTCCTCCAGACGGGTCTGCATGTGGATCTTGAAAGTCTGTTCTTAAGGTCAGGCACTCAAAGGAGTGTCTCTGATACCATTTCTAGGCCTGGCTCTTGGTGTATTAGAAGGTACGACAAGTGATGCGGATTGTGCCAGTCCACATCCGGCACAGTCATGTTTCATTGCGTGTAAACAACTGTGTGAACACAAAAGAGGCCAGCTAGCTCCTCCGTGGACCTCATACAACATCGCTGAAAGCTGGATTTGCTGACCACACCTGTGTCAGCACTTACACTTTGGTTGCACAGATTTATAGCATAAAATAATTTTCTAACAGTTCTCCTGTTTGTATTGATTCTTTGCCAAGCAGGAATTAATTGTTACGATCTGCTGAGGAGAACAGGACTGCTTTAAGGCACAAAACTGCATTATGAACTTCAGTGTCAGAACAATAGTACAATGGTCAAATGTCACTCCTGAGCTGCAGTAATACATCAGATTTGTTTTATCCGCTGGGATTTACTAGTACTGGGGTTTAAATACCAGTTGCCATTGCTGTAGCCGCACAGCTCCTCTGACGAATATATGTTCCGCAGTCAAAAGACCAACATAAATTAAGTACATTCACATGCTTCGGCACGCTCTTACCAAGAAGACCATTGCTTATTTTCACAAACTAGAAGGGAAGACAAACCAGTTTCAAGAAATTAGCTGTAAATTCAGTGCCTTAAGAAAGGCTCAGAGAGAAATTAGGGGCCAATTAACTTGGGACTTAGTTTTGGACCATGAGGAGACCAAAAGGCCCTGTTCACAGTGGACAGAATTGCTATTGACTGTAGAAGTCTTCAGTGAATGTACTTCTAAGTTGTTGTGTGCTGTTGTATAAGGTAAACCGAGGTACGTAAGTCTGGATCTGAGATGCTCCCCACATGGGCTTGCACCTAAATTAGCTGCCAGAAAATAGCAACTCCCACTCCTTGGCTTCCTATGGATACTGGTTGTGTTTCTAAGCAATGAAGCTGGGCATGGTGGATGGGGATGTCACAGGGCAACATCTCAACAGCAATCCTCCGGTATTCACCGAAACTCACAGACATTTCACCTTTTATAAACATCCAACCATTGAGGAAATCTTAGTTTTTTTCCAAGTAATTTTTTTCTTTGCGTGTCAACATTTGAGTATAATGCAGAGTAGCTGAACATTAATGTGTATCATTCAAAGAAATCTGTTTCCATTTGTTTCTGCTTTGCTTTCATATCATTTTAGATAAGAGATAAACTACAAGTCTCTCTTGTGACATCTGTCACTTAATCTGTCAAGGAAACATCAGCACATACTAGATTCAGTCTAAATTTAAGATACACTATCAAAGCCATTTAGCACATTATGAAAGAAACGAAATGCATTTTCAGTCACTGAGAGTGTCTCTTATCATCCTTCATCATCCTGAAAAAAATCATGGAATCATGGAATTGCCTAGGTTGGAAGGGACCTTTCAGATCATCGAGTCCAACCATCAACCTAATGCTGCCAAAACTATCACTAAACCGTGTCGCTAAGTACCACGTCTACACGTCTTTTAAATATCTCCAGGCATGGCAATTCCACCACTTCACTGGGCAGCCTGTTCCAGTGTTTGATAACCCTTTTGGTGTAGAATTTTTTCTTAATATCCAACCTAAACCTCCCCTGGCACAACTTGAGGCAGTTTCCTCTTGTACTACTGCTTGTTACATGGGAGAAGAGACCAACCCCCACCTTGCTACAACCTCCTTTCAGGTAGTTCTAGAGAGCGATAAGGTCTCCCCTGGAAAAGTTATGACAAGGAAATCTCTAATGTACCAAAGCGACTACTACTAACTGAAAAAATGAATTGGACTTTACAAAAACGTTAGTATTCTGGGGCTATCCTGCAACCTTTCGTGGAATAAGGTGTGAAGAACGCTGGAGAT
The DNA here is from genome assembly GCA_002844005.1 of Limosa lapponica baueri. Taxonomy (NCBI): domain Eukaryota; kingdom Metazoa; phylum Chordata; class Aves; order Charadriiformes; family Scolopacidae; genus Limosa; species Limosa lapponica. Next base: position 1,141,921 of record KZ505647.1, on the reverse strand, counting down.
ATTTTTAATTCTTAATTTTGTTTGGCTGACAAGGAAAGTTAATGGAAATACGTTGTTCTGCAAAATGAAATTACAGCATGACTTACCTATAACATACATGGTTACAGATTGTTGCACATGAGCCCAGCACTTAACCGGAAGCCAATCCTGAATTTCTGTTTTTTCCATCAATTTGGAAAGTTGTTTCTCTTAATATTCTCAGATGCAAATGCTGCATTCCTCAAACTCCAAAGCATTGGATTGCAGTGCCCAATTTTACATTTTGAAATGTTCCTAGCCAGTTTCACTGCTTGTCTTGGAGAGAAATCCTGCAGGAGATGAAGTATTCCCCTGTGTAAAGAGCAACCATCACTGATATTTCTGTTTGAGGCATTGGTGGCCAGAGAGAAAAAACACATGCCCTTCTCAGCCAACTGCTCAGTTGTTTTCTCACTCAAAAGAGGAAGCTGGGTGATGTTGGCAATATAGGGAGGCTTTTGTTTTACCAACATGCGTCGCTTCAGCCAAAGGTAAATCTTGAAATGTAACACTAATTTGTGACGGTAAATGAGTATGAATGACTATGAGTAATACTTGAGTGCATTGTTGTTCCTCCTATGGCACCCGCTTCCTTGTTTTCTCTATTTTTGTGTTTCTCTACAGCAAAACGTTCACAGGGTTTTGCCGTTTGAAGGAGATGAGAATTATTTTTTATTACCTGTTCCGTTTGCAACATTTTTTTGGGGTGTCTTCCCGGCTGCGGAACTTCCTAGTAGCCATTACGGTTGATTTCCGAGTCACTTTGCAACTCGCTGTGAGAGCCACCAAGCCCCCCCGCCCGCGGGGACATCGGCCACCTCCCGCCCGCTGGTCCCCGCGTCGCCCCCCTGTGGCATTACGGGGCGCAGCGCCTCAGCCCCGGCCGGGGGACCCCGGGGAGCGGGACGGGACGGGGCCGGACGCTGCCGGTCCCCGAGGGAACGTCCTTCCGTCAGCCCGCCCCGTGTCTGTCACCTTTCGCTTCTGGTGGATGACAGCGTGGCGGACTTGTACCGCGCACGGCCTCTCGTCGCCGGGGTGGAGAGGGGTCACCCCGACACCGGTTTTCGCCGTAACGAATGCCCACTTGCCCGGCTTCAGCGTTTCAGAGACAGCAATGGTCCCTTGGTGGCCCAGGAGACACACAGCGCCAGCGTGCTGCTCTACGCTGGGGCTGCGGCTGCACTGGGTGACAGGACAAATGCTATAACTCTTAATTGCTACTGCATCTTCTGTGACGGCAGGTAGATGCAGGCAGAGTGGGCATCCCCCTCTGCTTCTGTCTGTTTGCCCAGAGGAGCCTCCCCTTTCTCTCTTCGGAGCTGTGTTTTGTTTCCAGAATTTCTTCAAACTTTGCACACGAGTGCTGCGATTGCGTTCTGTGTTTGTAGTATCTTACTGCTCAAGGAACTGCAGATAGTAACTTCTTCAGGGCAGGCGCTATATAACCCCTTGCATTTCTACCATACCTGGCACGACAGGGACCAGATGTGAATTGTGAACACTCACAGCTTCTACCTGAAAAAGTACATCAGCTGGCTACTAGATGGTAGAAATCTGAGGATATTGGCAGTTACGGAGGTGTAACTGAAAAGGATGTTCCTCAGCTCTGCATAAATGTTTCTTTGAAACATTTTCCTGCTGCGTTTATCAAGCCCAAATCCACTATCATTATTAAATAATCACCAGCATTTTACTCTCCGTTCTTGGCAGCCGAAGCTCCGGCTACTGTCAACAACCATCAAGATCAGGGGAGACCAGAAAAGAGCATTCAGGGATGAAATAGTCAATATTAAAGATAAATCCATGTTGATTATAAATGCCTGTTCAAATGGCTCATTTAGGATCTGAATGCAAAGATGTTTTGTTCTATAAACAGCCATCAGCATCATCCCACTGCTAGGAAAACGTGACTGCTATAAAATATCTGACAGCTTTCAGATTTTTATTTACTATGGAATTTGTCATCATTACTGCAAAACCCAAGCCCTGTGTCAGCATGTATTATGGGAAAGAGGCTTACTGCTACATCAGCCATCCTCAGCCCTCGCATCAAAATGGTATTGGGACCAGAATTCTGACTTACCTTTCATATAGAAACTGTTTCTTTAGGAGTTTCTACTGAAATCAGTGAAGATATTGCAGGTATAAAAGAGCATTCAAAATGAATAAAAGTGCTAGGAAGGCCCATAGAAATTAGTATGTTGTGAACTGATCAAAAGCAGTACCACTCTTCAGGGTTAAGCAATATTCTGCAAGTAAGTATGTATGTAGAAATGGGGAGAAACTTTTTTTTTTACATAAAAATATACTTTACTGATAGTATATATATGTATTTGTACCAAGATTTAACAAACTGAATTTCACTTTCATCTAGGTATATATCTAAACTGTGTGAATCAGCCATAATATAGTCTGTCATAGTGTGCAAGGACATTTATTATCTACTGCTAGAATACTCCTTTTTATCTGATGCGTTAACCCACACACACACGATGCTTTATTTAATATTTCATCTGCATAGGTCAACTGTGTCAGTAGCTGCCAAAGAATTTCAAAACCACTTTCCTATTAAAATTACTGTAAATGTGATAATTTATAAATTCTGTTTTTTCATCTTTATAAACAACATGCTGAAGACTACATGTCAAGAGATTACAACTCAACAACTATTTTCTGGCATAATCCTACATTTCAGAATTTTTAAGTAGCTTTGGACTTTATTGGAGTCTCTTCTGAAACAGTGAATAAAGTCAGAGTCACTCATCATGTCTGCTTCATTACCAATTGATAAACCAGTGGCTTCAGATGATGCCATTCCATTTAATGAATTGCTGATCATCCCCATTGACTGCATCTGTATTGAAAACAGGAAAAGAAGTACAACTCGTAACTATACATACAACTAATCTTTAAAATACTAGTGCAGAAGTCAACCGAGGCATTGCTATGTTGGGCTGTTCAACTCCAGACCTTTCACATACTTATTGAAGATGCATGTAAAGTTCCTTACACTGAATAACATTGTATTTTTCTCTTAACAGTATCTATACAACCTTTAGACTAGCCTGAAATTATCAGTTATGTTAGTAATGCAAGAACACTGGGCTATAAATCCATCTGAGTTTAAGTAGAGGAACCCCTGTTTGGTAATTGCTATTTTCTCTTGAAGTAAGATAGCAAATTTTCTTGAAAACTTTAGCCATTTATTTTAATGAGTTTTCTGAAGAGAAGCTTCTAACGTGAGCATTCACCAGTGCTGTTTAACCTGATGAACTCTGCAGGCTGTTATTACTTCTTAGGGTAGGAGCTTCGCAACAGAACTAAGCTTAGAATAAGTGTCCTGAAGAAAACAGAGCTGCAAAATACTGGAATGAATTTGCATTGTTTGCTTCATTTTTTAAAATTGTATTTCTACCTTGTGGCATGTCCATAGTACAGAGAGGTCAAACCTTCAAAGACTTCCTTCTTAGTAATTCCTTCAAAGGTATTTCAGAAAAATAAAATCAGCTAAATATACCAGAAGCGTGTAGCTAGATTAGGGTTTGATGGCTTGCCTCAGTTACAGAATGAAGCAAAGGTCAAGCTTTGAGGTTGAACACCCCTGAACTTTAAAGCCATTTTAACCCAGAACCATGGCTGCTCTGGGAAGATGGACTTTTTCCATTTGTAACTCTCAGAGTTATCCTAATCAGGGCTGCATTTCAGAGCAGGGTACAATTCCTCCTACTCTAGTGAGGAGTTGCTTATAATTCAAAAACTTGTATTTCCCACCAGTGTTCAAAAAGCTGAAAGATGATCCACTAGTGTAAGCTATTAGTTTATTATTCACTTTTTAGTGAAACAGACACCTTGGCAGTGTAGCCAATTCAGAGAACGGTCACACAGCCCTCATTTGTTTAGCCAAAACTATAAAGAAGTTTAGATATGAATGCACAAGAAATATAAAGATTAGGACTTCTAGCTAGTTATGAGAAGACAGAAATGGAAATAACAAAAAATTACATCCAGTAATTTATATATGATCTGCCAGAATTTGAAGTGGAGTTTTGAAATTATTTTGTGAGTGGCATCTGACTTCAGCAGTGCCGCTGTTGTCTTGAAGCACTTATTCCAGCATAAAATTGTTGCCTTAGGAAGGAGCTCTTTGCAGCAGCCAGCAGTGATACCTGAATTACTTAGGATGTAAATCCAAATAAAACTGAAAGCAATAATTAAGTATTTGTGATGGTCTACCCACATCTCCCCTGCTGCCCTAAAAAAGTCACTACTGGCTCATATATGAAGCTGTAAATGATTTTAGTCTTTGCACTTGTGTCTTTCATATATTTCATATTAATAAAATATTGCTCTACACATCTGGACATATCTAATGTCATCTACGCATATGCCAATCCATAAGCTAAGTCACATCCTTTGGCTGAAAAATTCCTGTATCTGTAACAAAATCCAGCATTGCTGGATCGGAGCCTCTGTTGACGCTAAGGCTGTAGCCCAAGTGAGAGCAGATATTGTCGTCGTCATCCCCCCCAACTACCCCAAGTCCCCCCTGAAGTCACTCATGCCACGTGACTAGTGTAAATAAAAGCTACATTGAAAATCTTGCCTTTTCTGTTACTTTCTCAACTCCAGTTGAGAGCTCGTGTACCATATTGCTGATTTGCTTAGCTTTGCTAAGGCTGTCATCAGGTAGCTCTTGATGGTGCTGGTTAAAGTGAGACAGTGGCTCCTTCCAGGCTTGCAAAAGTTTCAGTATCAAGTGAGTTAATTCTTCTCTCTTATAAATTAAAACAGTAAAGAATTTCTCTGTTAGTTTGCAGCAGGTCATATGAACACTGACAGACAGTCTCACAGTGAAATCTCGGCGGGATTAGGTTTTACAGCTGCAATTCAGTAGTTTTCAAATATCCAGAACTTAAGGGTCTGTCTCCGGTTATTTGCTTAGATATAAGCAACACCCAAAAGTTGTTTTTGTCTTATTTCCATGTTTCTTAGACTCCTAAGCTTTGTAATACCTCAAGCTGTGGAGTGCAGCATGAGCGAAATTGTGGCACTCCTGTCAAAATGACTTCGTACTGAAAAAGTTTTCCAGAACTCCTAGATGTCTCAAGAGCCCAGGGAGCCTCATCTAGACATCTCTGTTTGCTGGTGCAGAAGCGCGGGTGTTTCCTCACACCTTCCATGGTTATAGCTGTATCGGTTAGAGGTCCGCTGAAGACAAATCTCCCAGAAGGTGCCTGGTGGTCAGGACTGTTGCTTCTTTAACAGGAGCTCAATAACCATAAGACTTGTCTTGCAATATAAGTTCAGAAATAAGTTTGATGGGTTAAAGCTTCCTAAAGCAGGCAGGGCTTCATTTCCCATTGCCCTTCCAGGGGAGCTTCTAAATGTCTTGGGGGAAGCTCCTCACTCCATCACAACCAAAGAGCAAAACATGAACATTTGTCTCCACCTGCCTCCTCCTAGAGGCAAAAGTTTCTCCTGCTGCTGTATCCTCAACTTTACAATCTGCTTTTTCTCTGTCTAAAGAAACTCTTCCTGACCTTCTCTAAACTAATAACGATTTTTTTCCTCTTTGCCATTGCAACTGTCTAAAACAATTTGCTGTTCTTTTCCCCTTACCTAACTACCGATTCAGAGATAATGACTGTTATTTCTTTCTCCTGATTGCTTTTTGTACTTTGCAGTGACACTGATTAATTTAACTTATCTGTCACATGAGCAGTTTCCTAAGTTTCTCTTCTACAGAGACTGCCACAACAAAATCAAAGGGATGTCTGCCCATCAGTCGTTCGGACAGAGTACTACTGCAATACCTCTATTATAACTATATAACAATAAATATGACTATAATAATATAACTGTATATAACAATAAATATGATTTAAGCATATGGAACCATATACAGCTTTTTTAACAGAATGAACTAATGATTCATATGCAATACCTCTGTCATGTGCACCTGTTTGGGGTCAAAACTTACCAGCTTCTTCAATCCAAATTGTTGATGAAGCACCGGAGGCATAAAAACCTCTCTGCCCACCTCCAGCCCGACTGAGGTGGGGGACCACCGCAGTGTGATGGGTGAGATATTCGGGGGCTCTGAAAGGATGGGGGGTATTTCCCTCTTTCTTCAGGGAGGGTAAAAGGAGGCGGTGCGACCCGCGGAGCCCCCTCCCAAGCCCCGAACCCCGCGGGAGTCTGCGATGCCCCCCGCCTGCCCCGTCTCCGCTCGCCGCCGCCGCTCTGCCTTACCGGGATTTTTTGGGCGTATTCTTTGCCGTTGGGGGTCAGCATCCCCGACGTGTGGCACTTCCGAGCGGGCTTCCCCAGCTCGTTGTCACGGGGGGGGAAATGTTTTTCCTAAGAGGGGAGAAAACCTAAAGAAACACCGACAGCAGCCCCCCGACAGCACCGATCGCCGCTCCCAGGGCGGCGGGAGCCCGCTCCGCGGCGGCGGGGCCGGCCTGGCACTCACCAGCTCGGCGTAGAGCGCCGTGGAGAGGCTGTGAATCCTGCCCGAGTGTCGGATCACCCGGTCGAAGAGATCGGCCACGGTCAGGAGGCGGCAGCCGGCTTCCCCCGGGGCGCAGACCAGCAGCCACAGCAGCGCCAGCGCCGCGGCGGCACCTGCGGAGAGCCCGGCGGCGTCGGGGGGCGTCGGGGGGACTCGCCGGCCCCAGCCCCCCCCTACGCTTCACTCCCCTCCGCTCCCCCCGGCCTTGCCCGCCGCCCTCACCTGCTCGCCCCGCCGCCCGGGCCGTGGCCATGGCGCCGCGGAGCCCGCTGCGCGGCGCGGAGCGGCTGGGATCGGCCGGCGCCGGAGCTGCCCCCGCATCCCCTATATATGCCGGGTGGGGATGTACGCAGCGGGGGCGGGGGGGGAGCTCCCGGTTTTGACGGGTCCCTCCGTGACATGCCCAGCCCGCGGCCACCGTGAGCAAGCCGCCTGCAGGGCTCCCGGCTCGGCGGGCGGGCGGGCGGGCGGGAGCGACCCTGGCACCGACGGGACCAGCTGCCCCCCCGGCAGCCCACGGGTCGCAGCAGAGATGGGTGTCCCAGGTTCTGTGGTGGGGTTACTATCCGCCCCCGCGCAGTGGGGCCAGGGCTGCCCTGCTGTCGATGTCACGGCACGGCCCCTCCATCCCCCGCTCCGTGGGCAGAAGGGGGCGGCTCCTGCCCCGCACAGAAGTGGCGTGGCCCGGTCTTTACCAGCACGCCCACTGCCGTCGGAGGGGGTAAGTATGTGGGAACTGAGACCAGACAAATAAACTGCTCTTGGCAGTGATAATGGGGGGGGTTCGTACAAGGACAGCAATGGGGCAACATGAGGGGTAGGAGAGAACCCTGGCCTGATGACATTAATCTCTTAACCACCTCTTCTAATCACACAGTTAAGATCAGATCTGCTTTCCCTGCTCTTTTTCATCTGGTCAGAGGTAAATCCACTGAAGGCATGATAGCTAATGACTGTGTGCTTGGTGGTACAAGTGTGCCTGAAGATGGTTGGTGATGCCTCATACAGCTAAAAGGTTCAGGGAGTAACACAGCAAAGGACTTAGATCAGGATCCCCAAAGCAGTGCGAGTCCTATGGACTCAGTTGCTGTCCTCAATTTCTGGGTGTGAGACCCTGAGCAACTCTGCAAGACATATAAGGAAAGTTGAGATGTTTGTCATGAGACTTATGACTGCTGACATGTCTAACTAGGAGCTGCTTCAAGCTGACCACTGGGGGAACCTGAGTACGGGGTCTTTCTGCTGTGTTTTCTGTGTTTTGCACCCTACCCCTTTGAAATCCAATGGGAACAGCTCAGAGTCTTGTAGAGCTGGAATTAGGCACATTCTCTGCCTATGGGTATTCAAGTCTGAGGTTGGCTGAAGGACTGCTGTAACTGGTGGCTCTTATGACTTGGAGAATGAGTCAGCTCTGCCCTTCTTGTTGGTTTTTCACTGCCAAGGGAGTAGTTTGCTTAGAAATGAGGATATATCTGACATGAAATTCTCCCCCTCTACTCTGCTCTTAAGACCCCACCTGGAGTACTATGTTCAGCTCTGGAGCCCTCAGCACAGGAAAGACATGGACCTGTTGGAGTGGCTCCAGAAGAGGGACACAAAAATGACCAGAGGGCTGGAGCACCTCCCCTATGAAGACAGGCTGAGAGAGTTGGGGTTGTTCAGCCTGGAGAAGAGAAGGCTCTGGGGAGACCTTATAACGACCTTCCAGTACCTGAAGGGGCCCTACAGGAGAGATGGGGAGGGACTCTTTATGAGGGAGTGTAGCGATAGGACGAGGGGTAAGGGTTTTAAACTGAAAGAAGGTAGATACAGATTAGATACTGGGAAGAAATTTTTCACTATGGGGGTGGTGAGACACTGGAACAGGTTTCCCAGAAAAGCTGTGGATGCCCCATCCCTGGAAGTGTTCAAGGTCAGGTTGGATGGGGCTTTGAGCAACCTGGTCTAGTGGAAGGTGTCCCTGCCCATGGCAGGGGAGTTGGAACTGGATGATCTGTTATGGTCCCTTCCAACCCAAACCATTCTACAATGCTATGATTTTATGGAATTGTCATCTTTCCTCTGTGACTACCCCAGCTGCTATGCTACAGCATATATCTGTTTTCTAGCTCCTGATTTCTAGCTCCCAATTTTTTTTATGGAAAATGGAATGACCATACCTCCACCAGAACGACGAAAAATATCCCTCTCCCCGACCTTTTAAGGACAGCTTGGGTGACTAGGACCCCTTCTGGAGGTAGAAGATGTGAGCTTGACTAGCTCTGGGTCAAGGAGGAAATGACATTGGTCTCCTATAGTCTGTGTGGATGCTAAAAAATTGGTAGAAAACAAGAAGAGGCAGCTATTTCTCTAGCCAAATCTTAAATTTAGTTTTCACCTGTCACTGCATTTTGCATGAAGTTAAGTGGCACTTCCAAAGAAATTACATTTTGAAAATAAGAGCTTCTTCAAGGAGTTAAGTGTCAGTTTCTAGGCTCCGAGTAGGTGTCTGCGTGGCTATCCACTGAACTCCAAAGCCTGTCAAAGCTGACACATTTTGGGACATGCAGATTCAAAACATTGAAAGGTGAAGACCTTCGGTGCTGAAAACACCAGCAGAAGTCACTGCTAACTAGGGGTCCCCTTTCCCTGCTTGTGCTCTCTGCCTGGGTTCTGTTTTCCTTGTTTGCATCTGTTTAAGGATTTGGCTTTTTGTTAACAAGACTGATTTTTAAGTAGGAAGAAAGAAGAGATTTGGATTTCCTTTTGCCCAAAGGAAGGTTGAAAAGATAGCACATGAAGAGGAATATTCAAATGTTTTTCTCCCACAGTCTACACTGCCTTCATTCATACAGGCATCTTCAGTGAAGGCTGTTTCTCTCTGAGAGCTACCCACAAATCTTGTGGCCTTCCAGGGAACTTGTCTTGTCATAATGTGGGCTGAGCTACCTAGATTTGATTTAGTTAATTAAGTGAGTGCAATCTCTGAAAAGAGCTTACTTTTTTCTTGACAGAGTTGGATCAATATAAGCAAATACTAGAAATTTCACTATTGGGCTAGTCCACACGCTCCTCAGCCTCTACCAGCAATGCAGCTTAGTCAGCCCTTCAAACCAGTACATCTCGGAACCCAACAAACCAAACGCCCTTCTCCAAAATTCCCCAAAGTCACTTCTAAAGTTTCATAGCACCATGGGTCCATAAGATATTTTTTATCCCTCATTTTTTGGAATTTCAAAAATTAGTTTTAAAAGCAATTAATTAAGATGTGCTTAATGATCTACAGTATTCAGCAGAGTTGTTCTTGTTCTCTTATCTCTGCTTTATCTCTAATGAATAAAACAATGCAGTTAATTTCAGCGGTTAGAGCTGCTGAGCCAGTGGGGGATCATACAGGAGGCCTTGGCAATAGCTTTGAGCTCTTTGGTAGCTGGCAAAATGCTTCTGTCTTGTGGTTGAACTAAAGGCTTGGAATATTATTGGAATATATTATTTCTGATAACTATCAGAAAATGAGCAATCACTCATATGACAGGATCTGAAAAACACTGATAGTGTGCATATGGGAAGAAGGTAGATCAGTGACTCACTTTTGTTAGCCAATAGCCTTTATATTTTGGTTTTCACATGCCTTTGTGAAACACTGACATATGCAAATCTTATCCTAGAAAAGGTTCCTTAAAATGTTAAGACAATTTGTGAGTTATGAAGGAGCTGTGAACTCATGCTGTCTAAAATGTAAATGACTTGCACAGCAAAAAATGCAGTACAACTTAGAGGAAAGCATCCACAGTAAATGATGAAGTTTTATTTAAGGTTCCAGTTTCTAAAATGAAGGATGTTTTCTTAACCAGTGTTATATCAATGTTCAAATAATCGCTTTTCCTGGCTCTTCACTGGTGTTTTAAGTTTGCAGATGACACCAAACAGTAAAAAGCCACTTGCATTTTAGAATGTAATGTGATCTTGAAAAGTAAAGAAATGGCCTGCAGAAAGTAGGGTACAGTTCAATAAAGAAAAATGCAAAGTGCTATACTTACACAGGAACTTACACAGAACAATGCAGCAGTTGCACAGAGGTGGATCACGACTTGTAAGAAATAACAAGCCAAACCCAAGTCAGTAGTATGTTGGTGTTGCTTTGCGTTGTTTATTTATTCGTTTTGCAATCCAGGTTATATACTTTGAAGAAAAGTTCTGCTGCCATCCCTTGCGTTTGTAAGGCCTCCTTTAGAATACTGTGCTCAGAGTTGGACATCCCATTTCAAGAGAGGTATGAGCCAGATGGAAAGAGCCCAGAGGAGAAAAGCAAGAATGATCAACGGTTAAAAAAGCCTCCTATGGCCTACAAGGAAACACTGAAGAAAGCAAGGTTGTTTACTCTCTAGCAGGCAAAGACAAGACAAGGATACAGTTTCAGATGTGCAGAAGGTAGCAGCAAAGAGGAAGGGAATCAATTATTCACCATATTCATTATGGATACAAGATATAATGGGATTAAATTGCAATAGGGGAGATTTAAATTAGACATTAGAAAGAACTTCTTAATGGTTCGGAGAGTTAAGGACTGGAACAGATTGCTCAGGGACACCCTGAAATCTCCATCATTATCTAACATTTCTTATAAACTTTCAAACAGTTTTCAGTCAGTCAGCAGTGGTGTTCATCCTACAGTGGGCAGGAGAGGGAGTGGGCAGCATCAGACCTCTCCTCCTTCCAGCCCTCCAAAGTTTTATAGTGCAAGACCAACTGGAGTTTATTATGTGTTCAAAATCACTCCTAAATTTACATCATGAAGGAGTAAAAGCTGAAATGAAAAAGTTTGTTTCAACCAAATATTGTCCACTATTGATTTGCCCTTTTCTTATAACATAGTAACGGGCACGCTTTATATCATGAGAAGGTACAAGTCATGTTCTTTTGCTCTGAAAATTAATAATATGAGCTCTTGAATAAAACAATATGGAAATTATGTAACCTGGGTCTTAAAAGTGAAATGAAAAAAGAACTGGCTACCCACTCGAAGGAGTTGGTCATTTTCTGAAGGCTGGATCACAGACCTATGGTTTTTCCTAGCTCTATAAAGAAAAAGGCATACTTCTGCTTTTATCATGTCATTTAGAAGTGTTTGACTTTTCTCACGTCTAACTTCTTGGTTCTTCCGCCTCTCCTCTCTTGAAAATGAGCTGTGTCCAGTCCAGTGTCTCCCACCCTGCAGTCATATACTAATCACTAAATTTACTGGTTTTGTCTTGATTTAGATTGCTCTTGATTGTTGCAGCCTTGAAAATCCAAAGACATAGACAATACAAGGTAAGTAAGAGCAGATAGTGTTTTTCATTGGAGCAATTTATATGGCTGGAAAAAATGGAAACAAGCTTTTGGGCAGATATGACCTTTCTCAGAGTGCATTTGAAAAATTGTCCCTTTGCCCAAGTATCCATTAAAAATTAATTGTTAGCAAACCTCATCTTGCTTTTGGTTGTGTATTCATTAGTCCTCTCTTCTTAGAACAACAGTCCCAGACTCCATTTGTCTCTCTGGACAAAATCCTTCCTCATCTTCCATCTCTTTTAGTAACTCTTCACTCACTGAAAAGTTATGTTCATCAAATAGATTTCTCTCCCTTTTATGCTCTTTTCAGTCATGTTTCTCTGTTTTGATCTTCACTGAATCATCTTTTGTTTATATCTATAATAACTTTTTATAATCAAAGCTCTCCATTGTCATCTCCTATAAAGCCTCCTGTTTTCCTTGTCCTCTCTTGGCTTCTGCAACCATACCCCTTACATTTTCTCCTGCTGCTTCTCTACTTTCTTAAACAAAGAACCCTCTCCACCTCTTCTCTAGCTTTATATGAAGGCTTTACAGGGGTTTGTCTTGCATTTTACAATCTCATCAGCAAAAGCAAAAATTCAGCTACTGCTTCTTACTGCCTCTTGGAGCCTGCCTTCCTGCTTCATACTGATCTCCTTATGTCCAAACTGAAATCTCAGCTTGCCTCTTCATTGTGTGTGTTTGGGTGCTTGGCTTTCAGCTCAAACATGTAAGAGCTAAAGGAAACAAGGAAACCACAGCTTTTTTTTTTTTTTTCTTTTTTTTTTCCTTTTTTTTCCATATAGAAAGCATTTTATTTTTTTTCTCTGTGTACCTCAGAGAGCTTGAACTGGACAT
>KZ505647.1:1105025-1129223 GCA_002844005.1 Limosa lapponica baueri | reverse complement strand
GAAAGCATTTTATTTTTTTTCTCTGTGTACCTCAGAGAGCTTGAACTGGACATGTGCATGTGTTTGGTATGTTTGCTGGCAGGAGCTTGCCTCAGATCCATGGCATTCCAGGAAAGTAGTTCGGTTGAGATGGGCCTAGGCTGCTGGAGCTGCTTTCTGCATTTGTCATGTTAATTTGGGGAAGATGGTTCAACAGAATAAAGTGTAGGACTCTCAGCAATCCTTCCACAGTCCTGCCTTGTTATCTTCTGCATTCTCTTGCTTATGGCCTTACTCTGACACAAGCAATAATGTCCATAAAAGATCAGGTCCTCCTTTCAGTACTCCAGAAAATGAGGCACTGAAATAAGAATTTTTCCTATGGGGTGCCAGGCCTTTATTGGACAAACTTCTAGAGGGAAGGATATTGTCATCTTTCATTTGTGAAATACTAAAAAGAGGTGTGTGTTCAGAGCATGCAGTGTGATTCTCTTTTAGTCATTCAGGACAGGATTTCTCTCCTCCAATTTTAGGCATGTAGAGTTTAGAAGCTGACACCTTCTGAGGTTCACCTGGAGACAGGTGTTCATCACTCATCTCTGGTGGTGCTGAGTTTTGCCCGTTGATTGCTAGAGGAGCTTAGTAAGTTAGGGCAGAGGAATCTCATTTTCTGTTTGCAGATGTAGACCCAGAACTGGTGGAGCATGTGCTTGATACATCAAGTGGAGCAGGAGTGCTGTTTCCCTTGCTACTCCTCTCCTGAACAACCTCTTACAGATGTTGCATGTTTTGACTCCTCTGGAGTGTCAAAGATTATCCTTAGCAGCCAGGAAAACATCCTCTTACTATTTATGACAGTATTGTCAGCACACAAGTAGAGAGAAGCATGTTTTGGAAATACCTGCTCTATTCTATCTCTCTGGAGAAGATTGCCAACCGTACCCTCGGCTGCATCAGAAGAATCATGGCCAGCCGGTCGAGGGAGGTGATTCTGCCGCTCTACTATGCTCTTGTGAGACCCCACCTAGAGTACTGTGTCCAGCTCTGGAGCCCTCAGCACAGGAAAGACATGGACCTGTTGGAATGGCTCCAGAGGAGGGACACAAAAATGACCAGAGGCATGGAGTACCTCCCCTATGAAGAGAGGCTGAGAGAGTTGGGGTTGTTCAGCCTTTAGAAGAAAAGGCTCTGGGGAGACCTTACTGCGGCCTTCCAGTACTTCAAGGGGGCCTACAGCAAAGACCAGGACAAAGTTTTTAGCAGGACCTGTTGCGATAGGACAAGGGGTAATAGTTTTAAACGAAAAGAGGGGAGATTTAGACTACATATCAGGAAGAAATTTTTTATGGTGAGGGTGGTGAAACACTGGAACAGGTTGCCCAGAGAGGTGGTAGATGCCCCATCCCTGGAAACATTCAAGGTCAGGTTTGATGGGGCTCTGAGCAACCTGATGTAGTTGAAGATGTCCCTGCTCATTGCAGGGGAGGTTGGACTAGAAGACCTTGAAAGGTCCCTTCCAACCCAAACTCTGCTATGATTCTATGATTAATTCCTTAGTGATCTGTTGCCTACTCATCAGAATGAACTGCTGTGCTGTTTTAGAGAAGACCCATATGCAGATAAAGATTAAATAAAACTGAAAGTAAAAACCCAGTTACAAACTCAGGTACTTTAAGTTTTGGAGCTCCTCATTATACATCCTGCTACAGAGGTATAATCAATTGTGTAAGGACGGATTGGGGCCTATGTGGAGTGTCTGAGCAAAAAATTGCCATCTAAAGAGATTACTGTAAATCAATGATTTCCACAATACTTAGCATCACACAAGTCAAGTGGGAAAATAAATGTCTCAATGTTTTCTTTATGAAATTGTGTTTCTTTTGGATATTGTTTCAACTTATTCTTTAAGAGAAGAACATTTCTGTTCTTATCTCTGTTGACTTCAGTAAGATTGCTTATATGCGTGGATTTAGTTTTACCTGATAGAAGATTTGCTTAATATTAATGATTTGGAGGGACTGAACCAATCACAGGGAAAGGCAGGTTCTATGAAAACTGATCTTCCCTGGAACTTGAAAGGGTAATATGCCCTATTAGTTCTTGACTTTAAACTTTAGATCCTTTTCTACACAAATTTTTGTTTTTGAAATTTAATGATTTCAAATTCAAGTTACGTATTTTATATTATATTTTGTACAGTTCAGTTTTACAACACTTGAATGTGGTCTGGAGAAACACACTACCGAATTTGAACATGAAAAATAGAATCTATAGTTAAAATATTTAGTATTATTTAGAAAATGAAACATTAGGAGAAAATAAGCTCTGCACTCTGGAATGTGCAATTCCATTGAAGAATGTACTTATAAATGTCAAATATTTCTAAAATATAAAAATAAAAGAATATAAAAATAGATTTAAAAAAGAGAAAGGCATGATTGAATCCTACTATTTGAATATTTGCAAATGATCTCGTTGCCTAGAAAAGATAGATGAGGTGTCACATTTTATCAGCTACAGATTTTGTGAAATGTTTCAGTGGAACTTCATTATCCTCTCTAAACTGCTAGAAAAGAAGCCAGTCTTCTTAAAAGAAGCTACACCCTCACTATAAAGGACGCACTGTCACCAGCCTTTCTACTCCTTACAGAGTCATATAGGATAGTCTGTATAGTATCTCTGATGTGCTATAACATCACTAAATATTTCAAGCTTAGCCATATTTGTCTTGATATGAAAAGTGTCACTGCTGTGTCAGCAGGATCATCATCAGCATAATAAAGAGGTGTGTTGAATTTTCAAGGAGATGGGCTTGTATTCAGAGCAACCTTTCTTGAACATAAAGGTAGAATGATACATTTAGTGTTTACAAGTGCCTCAAGCAAAAATGCATTCTTTAGCTTATGATCAAGATTATTCGGAGGTAAATTTCAGGCAGGGTCATTACTCCAAATCTGAGATTTTTAAGGAAATAAAGATATCTCCATCATACACTGGAGGCAATCTCAGGGCAATACCCTGGTGCCCACTGAAATCTTTAGTTGGCTTTGCCTGACTGTAGTGACCACTGGGTTAAACCATTGTGCTGGTATAGCTCTACCAACTTGGATAAATTGCTTTTGGCTCAGGCTTTTGTTCTCATAGAGAGGAGTTCAGGTCCTGAATGTGTATTATTTACAAGCATGCATAGTTGCAAATGAACTGTAATGCCCAGGGTTAGTTCTGTAATACCCATCTGGAAAAAAATTCATGCTATGTCCTCTGTTCAGGAAATTAAATTATTTAGAGCATTTAGTGAAGTAGGGAAGAAGACAATAACATTACCCTATGCATATTTTGTTTTTTTCAGGAGTGTCCGCAAATTTGAAATGATGCTTCATTTAAATTGTGACTTCCCATCTGCCACCATATTGAAGTCATCATTGCAGAAGAGAAGCATGTCAGAGATACCAAAGGTCCAAGTTTTTTTATGAGTGTAGTATGGACATAAGTTAACTGCAGTTCATTTAACATCTGGCTAGTGTCGGGTGTTGCCAAGCTGTGCCTTTCCCACTGGCATAATAATATTTTACAGCATAGAGCAGTTGGCAAGATCTCAAGCTTTGCTTTTCTACAGCAGGACTCATGGGCAAAATGACATAAATATATGAAATTTTGTCAAATTTCTGCTACATTATTTTCATATTCTCAAATATTATAAAGAAATTTGTTATTATAAAATGCTTCTTACTGCAGTTGAAAATACTAAGTATGCCATGGAATCTTCCTTCGCAGTCCTCATGCATACAAGTATAATTGTATGTGTAATTTAATGACGTGACTGGTATTTTCTTCACATGGTTTCTGCTTGGTTTAGTGTGCTGTATTTGGCTCAGTCAGCAGCTGATGAGTTTTGGTTTTCTCATGTTGTTCACTGTGTGCTCCCATGCCTTATTTACTGCACACTGTTCAAACCCATTCTGAATATATAATCATTTTCCTCCTGGATTCTCTCTATTGCTCTTGAATACCTCTGTCTGTGCACAAGTTTTAATTAATTTATTATCCCAGAATACTCCTGAGGTGAGGGGATGCTATCATACCTATTTTACATATAAGTGGAGAGGCACAGTGAAATTACATACTCATTTGGATAGTCAATTTGAGATGCAAATGATATGAACAGTCTTGAGGAACAGCCTCATATCAGATTATGAAAAGCTTCATATGTAAGTATCACTGTATCTGAATATGAATTCAGATATAAGAATCTTATGTTTAGGTCCCAGCTCTGCTGTTCTCAAGAGACTTTTTTTTCCTTCTTACCATAGGGGAAAAAATGCGTAGTTTCACCCAGCTCTGCTTCAAACCCTGAGGTGTGTTTTCAGACTTTTTTCTTTTACAGTAAGAAATCAATAGCAGTGGTAAATTGTCACCCATTTGTGGGGAAAGGGTAAAGGTGTTTTCTGACACTAAGGTGGCGCTAAGTGAGACCTGGGAACATTTTGTTCCATCTCATGTAAAGGGGCTGTGCTGTAGTTGAATACAACTTATCTCCGTTTTAGTCTTGTCTCTTTGGTACTGAGACACTGACACGCTGTAATGATTCCCTTCACTAAATATGCCTAGTACCTGGATATTTTCACCGGTTCTCCCATGCCTTCCTGTTTTGAGATATCTGTTCAACCCATTGCGTCCTTTCTTCCTACCTCTTCTAGAAGTCTTTCTCCTCAAATTTATCTTCTAATTATCCTGTCTGCCTCACAGCCTGTCTTCATTAATCCCTAATCTCCATTCCCTTCCTTGGACCAGACTTTTTGCCCCATTCTATTTGCCTTCTCACTGGTCAGTCCTGAAGCTGATGTCCTGATTGGACATACCTGAAGCTTGCTAGGACAACTTCAGGTCCTGCTTTCCTCCACCCGTGCTTCCCAAACTGCCCTACACGGGACTGGTCCATATCCTCTCTGTATTTGAATTGGGCAAATTCCTCTTCCAGGGTTTCAGAGCACAGCATAGAAGCAGAGGCAAAGCAGACGAGATGTTGCATACTCTGAATTCAAGTGTCATGGACAAGGTCTTTAATCCTTTAATCATCTGTGTGATGGAGGATGCTGAGTGGAAATTGGATCACTTGGAAAGTTTGCAGCTGATACAAAGAAGGTTATATTGCATGTATTCAGAGGGTTTTCCTTTTCCAAAGAGTTACAATTTGACCATATGAGGGTGGATTTGCACAAGAATAAAGTACTGGAATTTTATAGAGTAAATGTTGCCTGATCTTTTTGGAACATAAACAAAACAACCATTTTCCCCCCTCCCTTTCTTTGGAAAGAGCCCCAGTGATTCTGGCTGAAGTCTTTCAGAAAA
Source organism: Limosa lapponica baueri (assembly GCA_002844005.1). Lineage (NCBI taxonomy): Eukaryota > Metazoa > Chordata > Aves > Charadriiformes > Scolopacidae > Limosa > Limosa lapponica. Next base: position 1,123,895 of record KZ505647.1, on the reverse strand, counting down.
TCAAATAACATTCACTAGATCCTGAATTTTTGGTCATTTCAATCTAAAATAGCAAAAGAGATCGCACTTTGCGGTTAGGAGGTGTTTTTTGATTATTTACAGAAACACTGTTTCTCTGTATACTATATATAGAAGTATATATACATATAGTATATATACTATATATACTTTCTATATATATTCTATACTGTGTATTTTCCAAGGTGGCGCAAGGAGTTTTCCTGGCTATGAATAAACCCTGTACCCTTCAGTTCCTGTGCTCTAACCTCAGGAATCCTTCCCTGAACAGACTGGGTACTCCTTACTTAGGCAGGACTGGTGCACATGCCTCTGACATTCATGTTCTGGGATCTGCAGGAAGTTCCATATTATACTCTTGTAGCTTTTTAATAAATATTGTATAAAGTGCCAAATTATTCAGAATCAGAGAAGGAAAATTGCTCCCTCTTGTTCTCTTAATGTAGCTTTTTCTAGAGGTTTTTTTTGTGTGTTTCCAAATCACTGACTTGCACTTCCATTTATATTCACATGCTTATGGGCTTTATTCTTCTGTCATTCCCTGACTGCAGCCACGTGACAGCATAACGATAGTGAGAAAGCCTGTAGGTTTTCTTACCAAACTGCTGCAAACCAGTTAATAGATTGGAATAAGTGACTAACCTTCCACTTTCTTATGTAAGATGATGAACATAGATTATTTATAGAGGCTGCTGTCTCTAAATTTGTTTACTGTCACATGGAATGTGTGTCTGTCTTTCACGTGTCTCTGTCAAAACTCCTTGGAAAAAAATGAACCTACCACCAAATGCTAAGAACTCACTGGTCCTGTTGTGTGTTGTAGTTGACAAGGATGAAAAATGACATTCTTATAATAAAACAAATTGGAATGATTAATTGTGTATATATATATAATTATCATGCTCATATGTTTACATCTAACTCATGCCAAAGGAAATCATTAAATACCATATTACTGTAATGTAAGTTAAGGTTTCGTTTCAGCATTTCCTAATAATCCTTTGCATTCCCAGGATAGGATTTATTTAAAATGGGTGGCCAGAATATCCTTCCAAAAGGGAGAAGCAGTCATGCAAGGTAAAATTGCTTTCCCCTCTGTATCTGCTGTAATTGACCTTTGTGTGAAAGAAGTGCGAAGTGAAAATCCTCCTGCCCTGAACCAAGAATATTTGGGCAGGAGTACAAGATCCTTCCAGTCTGCTCTCCTCATCCTCTCGTATTTCTTAGAGAAGGAGTAATCAACTTTACTACACTCCATACTGGAAACTTAGGATCTGTGCGACTGCAGTGCTTTTCTGGACTGCACTGCAGGGGCCAGAGTGTCACTTGCCAAGATCTCCACATCTTGCTTCAGCCAAGCCCAGGATGTAATGGGAGCTTGTGGCCAAGCGCTACTCTTTCTTGTCCTCCTCTGGTGCTCCTCACGCTCCATTGGTGCTACAGCCCTGTGCATATCAGTATGCCTGGTCCTGTCAGGAGCCAGTGTTATTTGAGTGACAGAGTTTAAATCACAAGTGATTGGAAGAGATCTTACCCAGAAAATGTTTCTAAAAATGCCTGCCAATATCCCTGATTTATTTACCACACACCCTATCACGTCTTAGTCCCTGCCTGCTGCCAGGGATGAGTTGCACAGAGGAGAATTTTTCTTCTCCTGACTCCTCTCTGATATCTCTGACCACAATACAGAATAGAAGGAAGAACGATGTGAGCAGAGAATGTGATCAAGGAAAGGCCTGCTATGGAGCATAACAGTTTTTGTTTCTGATTAACTCTGTGATATTACAAGACTCCAAGTCAAACGAGTCTTGTGTGGTATGCGGTCTGGGCGCTCTGTTCAACTACATCTGTTTCTGAGGGGTCCATAAGTCTGTCTAAGGTGTAGGTGGCTGGCTGTTTGGTAGCCTTAAGGCATAACTGAGTAACACCCAACTCTTTTCTTGTTCGGAGTCCAACATGATAAAGAATATGGTGTTGAAAGAAGGAAAAAAGTGGGAAAAAAATGGAATGGAATACATCGGCTTGGGCAAAGAGAAAAATCTGGGAAGGAAAAGTAAACAGTGTTACAAAAAATGTAAGCCCAGCTGGAAGGAACTAATGGACTTCCCTGCAAACATAGCTCTAATTGCTTCTTCCTTCAATGACAAAGAAAAATGTGAAGCCTGGAAGGAATGGGACAAATAGGAATGGAAGCATTTCTGAGGGCTAGCTACCCTGGTGAAAGGAAGAGGGTCCCAAGGGAGCCAAAATATTCAGCATTTCAAGTTCACTGCACAGACTGGTATGTCACTCAGCAAGTGAGAAGAGTGAGCAAAGTTTTCCTGAGCTCTGAGATAGGCCAGAGAAAGCTTTACATTCCCATCTCTTCTGATTTACATTTCCCATTTACTTGACAGTAGACTGTTAATAGAGTTGACTTTTTTTTTTTAATGTCAGCTGAAAAGATTTCTGTAGGAAGAAAATGGAGAAGACAAACAGACTGTTAATAGTGTTGATTTTATTTTTTTTTTAATGTCAGCTGAAAAGATTTCTGTAGGAAGAAAATGGAGAAGAAAAAACAGGACTATATTTTTATCTGTGTTGTCCGATGGATGTGTCGTGGGAGTTTTCAGTTGTTCTTAGGTATATAGGTATTTTAGTTCACGTTTGTATAAAAGTGAATGAACCATCACATGATTGCATGGAAAACTGCATGTGGCATTAAGAAATAAGTTATAATTTTGTGTCATCACCTATAAATGGTCTTTAAGAACTGACAATTCTTATCAGTGAAAAATTGTCCTAGACTTTGTAGTGGAACATGTGAACCCTGAAGGAACCATTACAGGCAGACTCATTAGCAAATGCTCATTTCTTTAAACTACAGGCAGAATATGTTGACAGTGAAACTTAATTTCCAAGAATGTATTTGGTTTAGAATTACTGAACCAAACACTGGGAGACTTTTACAGGGAAGTACATTGTCACACCATCTTTCTTATTTAAATGGGGCCATTAATCATCATCCTACAAACCCAAAGCTTAACAAGAACAGTTCTGTTTTTTTAAATGTGTATAGATTTTGAACTGTAGCTATTTCATCATTATTCTCTCCAAATGTGTCATTAATATTTTTCTCTCTATCTCCCACTGTCAAGTCTAACAAGTAAGTGCATGTAAACTTACAAGGCACCAAGTGTGTGATTAAGTAGCTGTACTGAGTTACAGTAACTATTTGCAGTAAAAGTAACCCTGAAATAAAGTAATTAAAATGATGTGATTGTCTGTTTCTTTGTCAGTAGCATAGTATGTCTTTAGATGGGAAAAACCATCAAAGAAAACAAATATAAAGATGACAGCCCTGCAGAATATGAAAGCCTATATGTGACTATGTGTGCTAGTTGAACTGATCAGTCTGGCAGCTGTAGGATTACTCAGACTTACACCTGAATAACCTTTTGAACTGAAGCCTGAAATCTTAAGGGGTAGATTCAGATAACACCTTCTGCAGGTGTGGAGGATCCAGGCCCAATACGGTGCTGTGAAGGACTGAAGGCACTAAGGAAGGTCTACAGAACCACCTTATTTTAGGAAATAGCTGCTGAAATCAAATACTAGCAGCTGTGATTGTCCTTTTAATTGGGATTGTCATTCACATCCAGAGCTAATATTAAACTTACTACAGGTGAGATTTTAAAAGAGTTCTTTAGTTGAAATAATGGCTATTTATAATACCAGAGATGTGACAAATAATATTAACTTGCATGAGTATTATTAAAGTCTACCAGGCTAGTGAATAGGCTGATTTGCTATTTTCTCTGTAGTTTGCATTGCATTTCTTTAATTGGAGAGATCTGTGTTTTGGAGTCACATTGCTGCCAAAGTAGTCTGACATTTATCAGATGATTTTTCAAAGGGACAGAAAAACAGAACAGTGAAGAGATGGGAAAGTCAGTGGGAGCTGGAGTCAGGGTCTTTGAAAATGTTCTCTTTGATTGTTTTATAGGTAATGTGTAAATACTGTCCGAAAAGTTCAGTCTATTGTTTAACAAGTTAATATTTTGTCTTTGCCCATTAGCAAATATTTGACTCATACAAATGTGTGCTTCGAGCATGAACACATGTGGAACTAATTTTTGACTGGTGTCCTTATCATGTGGTAGATTTTTGATGATTAGGAGGCATCGAATGAGTCACTTCATAATGCAAGGTTAAATAAGGATGACCTTTACTAGGGTTTATTACTGCCTTGAAGGGAAGGAGGTCAAAACATGGGTTTTTCTCCATTGCTCTGTAAATTCACCTTAATTTTGACCCGCAGCAGTAGCCTCTAGTTAGGCAATAGGGAATTTTAGTTTTATACTTAATTAGTTTTTAGTCATCCTTTGACGTTGGATGCTGGCCTTACTGCTGTTGTCGTAATTTTTGGTATTTGTCAGTTATATGTCAAATTGAAGTTGATTTGAATTAAAGGCTACCGAAGGCCACCAAACTCATGTCAATTATAAGCAATAAATCCAAAGATGGTATAGTATTAGCGGTTTATCTTTTTGTAACTAGATTTTTTTTCTAAAAGCAAACATGCTTCATATCTATTGCAGATGGTTTGTGTTGCCTTTACTGTTAGTTCATTTTTTTTGTCATAGTTATTTGACACAACTTCACTGATCCCTGTGGGGCTGTGTTTGCTTATAGCAATGGATCTTCCAACTCTAACAGGAAAGTTTGATACTTTCGCCTTGCAGATTAGATTTTCTTTCTCTATTCTGCAGATAAATACTCCATAACACTTCTGAAAAGAGAAAATCAAGGAGATCAGTGAACTGAGCAGAGGTGGGTGTTGGACAGCAGAAGCAGCACTTCCACAGAGCTATGGCAAGGTATTAGAGAGCAGCTAAATACCAGCCTCCTGTTATCCACCCCAGGCAGCCCTTGCCTCTGGGGGCAAAAAGTGGTGGCATAGCATTTCACACTCAATTTGAAGAGCTTAAGGAGGATCAAGGACCAGGATGGCAAGGCTGAAAGTGACTACAAAGTGCCTCTGATGAGTCTGGTGTCAGTACTGAGCAACTTAATGGATACAGTGACGCTGAAGCTGATGAAAGGCAGCATCAGGAAGAACAGTAACAAAGAGATGTAAAAAAACATAGTGGGAATGGGAAGGGAGGATGACGAGGTATAACCAGCCCTGACGAACAGTGTGACTGTCTGCCCTGTGGCACCATTTAGCAATCAGGATGCCCTGACACAGGACAGGAGTACAGGCAGGTGTCCCCAGCATGGTCTCTGGGAAGCGGATGGAGGGGACATGATCCAGTGGAAACCCAAGGGGGGAAGATGGGGCCATTCAGTCAATTTGTGAGGATATTTGTGGACTGGGTTGGAGAGAAGAGGACTATTAAGAGAGAATAAATGGAAAAGAAAAGTGCAGAGCTGGCTCACTTATGAGCGGAGTGGGTCACTGAGGGTGGCGGAATTACTAGAGATGGATAGATAATGTTTGTTTTGGCTTGCTGAAGTCAGTAGGCCATCCACTTTGATGAAAGTTGCATGACATTTTAATACAAGCGTAAAGCTAACTGAAATTACATGGAATTTAACAGCTGAAAGCAAAATCATTTTTCAGTCCTTCTGGGAGGAATAAATCATACCCAAATAAATGTGGCAGTTTCCTAATGCAAAGGAAAGAATAGGTCAGTAGGATTTCTAAACATCCAAAGAATCATCTGACCAAAGCATAAAGCCATTCAAACAAGAGGCTCTCAATTGAATGTAAACATGCCAAGCCTCCATGATATTTGTAGATGTTTTAGTTTAATGTGTATATATATTCCCTTTTTTTTATAGAAATGTAAAAGATATGGAGGTAAAGAATTACTTAAAAACAAATGCTTTTATTGCTAGAAGACTTTAGGATTTATTCAATTAGGAAAAATATTTAAAATTATATTTACAGTCATAAGGCAGTTACTGAAGAAAATATTTTGTAGCTTCCTAAAAACTTCACAAAACTTCACACTTTCTTTCCTTATCAATTCTACAATCTGTCATTCCCTGGAAAATGTCAGGTTTTGGGGGCAGCTTTTCTAGCAGCTTGTGTAATAGGGAAAATAACCTGAAATACGTTAAAACATTTGTGGCCATTAGTATTACAAGCTGTTATTTGTGGGAAATGTTTCTAAAGGAAAAATTTCTTAAACAGTTCAGTGCTCATGTTTCAGTACAGCCGAATGGCAAAAGAAACAGCGGTTTGATATGTAACTCTGCATTGTGGTCACAAGCAACACTTGAGTTTGCAATCAAGGAGCTAAATGTCAGCACTCTGCTTTTTATTCAGATAGGAACGCAGAGGTCCTGGTGAGGGCTTTTTGGAGCTGTGACCTACATGTCTAGCATGTTACCGATAATACATTTTTAAAGACAGAAAGGTAAAGGAGAAATTGAGATTCAGACCTAGCTATAGCAGTTAAAGCAAAGTGGCTGCTGGGAAAAGGGTCACGGCTTCAGAAGTTGCTTCACTGCAAACTTATGCCTCCTGCCTGTAAAGACATATGTAGATAGTTAACAGAGGATTGGTAAAAGTACAATATACCCTAGAGTAAAGAAAAAAACCCAACCTCCCAAACAAGCAAACCCTTCTTTCTTTAACGTTGACCCTTTTTTCTTTGCTAAGGTGAACACTGAAGAGTATTGCATTTCACTTCTCTCTTCTCTCCTTCTTCCTCTAAAAAGAAATTGAAAAGAAAAGGAGACAGGTTATATTTTCATGTGGAAAAAAACTCCAGAAAATTTAGAGCAGAAATTTTTTCCTCAAAAGTATTTCCATTCAGTTTTATTTACTTTGGCCAGGTATTTGTCTCCTTGAATTATGCAGAGTATTAGGGTTGTGTGTAAATATTTGAAAGGATGGAGCTATACTCATTGTCTTAAATTGCTGTTGGACCAACTGGATATCAGAGCATGAGTCTTTAAACCATTGTTTGTTATGAGAAAATTTATACTAAACCAAAGCTTTTCAATAGACCCTCTCAGCTTTGTTATTACCTTGATTATCCACTTGCTTTTTCCCCAGATTTCAGTTTTAGTCTGTTTTTTTTTCTAGACAGGTTTTGATGTTGACAGGCTTTCTGTATTGCTGATCTTTTAATTCTGACCTACTCAGGGCTTTCATTAATCCAAACGTACTTCTATTCCATGACCAGATGACATACCCTACATCTCCCAAGTCAATAGTTATAAGTGTTGTAAAATATCAGCAATTTTATCCTCTTGCCCAATCCCTGTTAGTCTAGTCCTGCAATCTTACAGTGTTTTAACATTTTCCACATTTTCTACCTATGTTTTCTTTATTTTTTTCCCTTTTTTTTTTCCTTTTCATTACCAGGTACTGCAAATATCCGTGTCTCTAGCATGTCTAGCCAGCATCATCACACATCCCATCCCATTTCATTAAATTAAGGAACTAAGGACTGAGGAACTAAGACTGATTTAAATGACTAACACATTGTGTAATGCTTTTTATCTAGTTGTGTGCATGCTGGAGTTAGATCTGAAAGCAATTAAATGTTCTCAGGTTATCATATGTATGAGTTGAACCTGATCTGCTCTACATACTTTGTCTCTGCCTTTAAAAATTGATTGTTACAGACTGTAATGGGCTGGGCAGTTCCCACTGGTTGGAATGCTCAAAAGAAAGCATGATGTCTCCAGCTACCCAAATAATACCCACTGAATATGTAAATAAAATTTATGATCCTTTAAAATCAAGGATTCAACAACTTGCTTTAGGTTTTTCCACTCCATGCACCAGAACTAAAAGAATGTGCAAGCAAGTAATTTTGTTTTCTTTCTGTCTTGTTGGGACTGACTTGTTGAGAATATCTGCAGAATGATGACTACTTCATCGAAGCACTGATATGAGAAACCAATATATATGAGATTTTCTAGCTCATTATGATTAGGTATAGGAACACATCCTAGGGGAGCTCAGTAGGGACTTCCAGAGCCTGAATCTATTCATGAGAGGGATGGGAGTGCCTCTATAGTAAAGATTCAGAGAGAAAAGTTTCTGGATTTCTTCCTGTTGCCAGAGTAGGTTCAAGTGGTAGCTGTTGTAGCAGTATTTCTGAAACAGATTAAATGCTTATTCAGCAAAACTAAAATTTCTTATTAGGAGGAAATCTCTCAATGCAACTATGATATAGTAGTCAATTTTTGTAGTTCTTTGCATGACATTGTGCAAGAAATTCTAGGAGATGTACATTATGGAAATATAATGGAAATCAAATATATCATCAACTTAACCTACCTAAAACAATGTATCTGCATCTGTGTGGGAGAAAGAGATGTGGAAATGCTGGAGCTAAGGATTGAAGACAGGCTAAGGATTGATGTCAGGACCATCACACTGAAAAAGACGCTGAGAAGTTTCTGGGCTGGTGTCAGAGACAGATAGCAAGTGTTGGACACACATGGGGTTATGTGACTGTAAAAGCAGCCAGGCTTTCTGAGGGTGCTGTGGATACCAAAAGCACCATAAAGACGTGAAGTTGGGACTATTGGTTTAGGAGATGGTACCTCAAGCTACCAATAATGTCAAGAAGTTTGTGTGTTTCCACTGCTTAAAATACAGAAGATTAATTAGTGAGTTTGACATCACAATGCAGTGGAAGAAGCTCTTTCCTGCGAACAAGGACCACTTCTAAGCACTTGGGAAACCTTTCATGGAAATGTGATGAAGATTGGAGACAACTGCTACCTTGTACCTCATTTTAGAAAACCTCTAGCATAGCATAGTTATTCCTTAAATCAGCTCCTCTGTTTGATTTTTAAGGCTTTTTATTTCATTTCCCCCACCCACAAATGTAGCCTATTGACAATTTTAAACGGATTTTCTGCCACACGATGGCACTCCAATCCTGAAGATAACACCAAGGACAGTGTCAAACTTTATTTTCTATTTCCAGACATAAAATCTCAGAACATCCGCACAAAACAACTCTTCGAGAAGACTGTTTCCAACAGCCTTTAGAGTTTAAGGAAAAAGGGCTTGATAGTTGTTTTAACTGTTATAATTCACAGTTATGGCCAAAAGAATTCCCCCTATGCCTGAACATGCACAACTGCTGTTTAATTATTGGGCACATAAAACCGGTTCCATTAAATAGATTTGTACAGCAAATGGGGGATTTTGTGGTGATGCACTTTATATGCATCCCAGATGGCTGCGATATATGGATAGCTTATTATAGTACATTTCTTTTGCGTGTACCTAAATGCAATCTCCTGCTGCCTGGAAGAAAGTTGAATCTCAGAGTGTGCCTAAGTGCTTTGCGGAAACAAGATCCTAGACCGCTTTCTACCTTGATGTCTGGCACTTCCTTAGCTTCCCCAACCTCCCTGCTGCAGTGTAAAATTAACTGCAAGAGCATTGGTGGGTTTTATTTTTCTTTTGTCATTCGCCCAAAAGTTTCCATCTAGGTACCAGCTGGGGTAAATTCTGTCAAGAAACGAAGAATCCCAGTTCAGAGAAATAATCAAAGATGGCAAGGTAGGAAAATAAGATGAACCACAGTTCACTCCTCCAAATGCTTCCTTCATAGACCTGGGGTAAGCTGTATGACTTGGAAAGTTCCTTGAAGGAATTTTCCACTCTTTTTAGGTACAGCCAAAGACACTCAAAGATAGTTCGAAAAGATTGACTTAAAAACCTGCTTTGTTGTTAAGGATTTAAAACACAATGCCTGACCTCAGTATATAATCAATATATAATAAAGACAATTAAGGACACACAAATTTGTCTTATTAAATATTTCAAGATATGCCAAAATGCCTCATTTTTGTTGTTGCATTGACCTGCAAAAGTTGCTTTAAGTAGGACATGGTTAAAGTCTGGGCTTGGCACTCAAAAGCAGCTGAGCACAATTCTGCTCACTGACATGCTTCTGCATGACCTTGGAGTCAAGGAGATGCAGAGAAGAACAGGGAGAGTAGTTTTTCTCTCGATGTCTCATTCCTCATCTCTGAAAGCAGAATTACAAATCATCCCTGCTTCCTCATCTGGATATCCCACCTGCGCTTGAACATAAGCACTTTAAATGCTTCTGTTTCTCTACATTTGCAAAATTTACTCGACTAAACTGTATTTTCCAGCTACTACTGTGATACAGCTAACACTGTGATTAAATGCACTATCATTGTAAGAGTTAAACTGGGGTATGACTTGGCAATCTTGTGTCAGATAAGACATTTTCTCATGTATTTATTATACCAGTTCAGTGTTATATACTATCCTTATTTACGTGCTTGCTAATATTGAGATGATTTTTTCCCCTGAGAGTACTTCAACTCACCATTTTTCTCTAACAAACCACATTTCTCTGGCAGTATAAAGTGTTTCAAACAGGCTTTTTATTTAGCTGAATTACTATCAACAGTCAGGACAGGTGTAAGTGAGGTTAACAGGAGCTACGGTGACACATTCATGGAGGATTGCAGTCTACTACATGCTCTATAGTTGATAAAACAGTTCAGCTTTTGGGGAATTACTTTCATAAAGTTTATCTTTGTTTGTAAAAATAATGCACTGTTGATGCATGAGAGCCACAATTTTTTCAACTTTAAACCTCTCCAGGCAAGCAGGCCAAAAAGCTTCCTTCAGTAGCTGGCAAGGACCAGACACTGCAGTCCCTGCCCCATGGTCTGCCTCTATCTCCTCGACATATGTCCTACAGTTGCTTCTGGATCCACTGAAGATAGAATCATAGACTCATAGAATGATTTTGGTTGGAAGGGACCTTAAAGTTCTTTGAGTTTCAATGCCCCTGCCATGGGCAGGGATACATCCCGTTAGACCAGGTTGCTCAAAGCCCCATCCAGCCTGGTCTTGAACACTGCCAGGGATGGGGCATCCACAACTTCTCTGGGCAACCTGTTCCAGTGTCTCACCACCCTCACAGTAAAGAATTTCTTTCTAGTATCCAATCTAAATCTCCCCTCTTTCAATTTAAAACCATTACTATCACTACATTCCCTGATAAATATGTTCAGGTAAGGATATGTTCAGGTAAACCATAGCTGCTGCTGTAGACCAACCCTGGCAAAGAAGGCAGCCAGCAGTGACCTGTTAATGACAGAATAATCATATGGTTTGCAGGTTGGAGGCTGTGTGCTGGATGAGTTGTTTTGGTCACGCCTTTCTGGGGACATCACACCACAACTGGAGGTAGATGGGATACAGGGCAGCCAAGCCTCAGAAGGTGCAGCCACCCAGTGCCACCTCCAGAACAAGGTATTTGCTTTGGGACAGCTGCTGGGGAGAATCCAAGGAGGCTCAGGAAGGAGGAGGGATGTGAGTGCTTGACGTGCTTGCTTGCTTGGTTGGTTGCAGGCTGACCACCTCCACCTTAAGGAAATTGCCAAGTTGGAATGGTTTGTAAATAGAAACTGAAAATTCACAGGCTTCAAGTAATAAATTATGCCCCTTTTTTCTTAACAGTCCCCTCGTCTCCCTGTTTTGCACTGTACGAAGATAAGCATGAATGCATGAGACCTAGTTGGAAAGAGCTGAGTTAGTGTCAAGAACACCTACACTTGTTAACGAAGCATGAAATAAAACTGTGTATTGTAGCAAAAGAAAATTAATACTGGCCATGAAACTTTCTGTTTTATAAATTGGAATAAGTGTAGCTGGTGCAGCATATCACTTTTAATAGATTACTTTGCTTCAGTAATCTTAGAGAACTGACTCTTCAGTATATCTGGGGCCTGTAGCACTACGTACCACTTAAGCCTGCCTGATTATAAAAGACAATTTTAAGCAATTTTTATGATCAAGCTAAAGTCTGTTTTGTTTGAAATTCTCCATACTGAGATTATAGCCTCTCAGCAAAATTATTTTAGAAGTTTCAGCTAAAGCAATCCAGACATTCATTGAGAAAGAGATTGTTTTGCCCAGCAGCCTAGGGAAGGAGGCCAGAGACTGGGGAGGAAGCAAGGAACATGATGAAAAGTTTGGATGACTCTAATTTGAAGACTGAGACTGGGTATTATTTGGCAGGAAGAGACTGGATAGAAATTGAAGGGAGGAAAGGACTCTTCTGGAAGGAGAATTAGCACTGAGATAAGAAACTTGAGATGTGGAAATACAGATTTTCTGTAAAAGAAAACTGAATGGAAAGGAAAGAGACTGATAAAGAATCTCAAGAGCAAATTAGAAAGAGCTACAGAAATAGCAAAAGCATTTGCACTTGTTAGTGAAGAGCTGGAGAAGAAATAGTCTGAGCATAAGGACAGGAAAGCAACCACTCAGAAGCAAGTTTGGAGGAAATGGTCAATGAAGGTCACATATGCCTCTCTGCTGGAAAGGGAACCCTAAGATTTACAGCAAACATCATTAGACTATGTGTAAATGTCATCTGAAACTTGTTACTAATTTTATAATATACAGATTTTTGTTGCACAATATAATTTCTCTCTGCTGCTTTTTTAAAAACAAGAACATAAATACCATACTCCAAAGGAGAGGTTTCTCAGATTAGAGAAAGAATTATTAATCAGGGAGGGAGAAATACATACATGCAGATGATGTCTAATGCCTGATTTCCTGCACACTCTGAACGCTTCTTGGACAACAATTATTCCTTTCCATCTTGGCTTTTTTAATCACATCAGAACATCCCACACAAGCAAAGCAGTCTTCCCAAAAGTCCCATGAGACGTGTATGTGGAGTAAACAGAATCACTTTCCTCAGATGAAGACTTTAAGCCTGAAAGCTTAAAGACAAAAGTACTCACTGGTTCTGTGGTGTTTAGGAACTGGTTTTCAGAGCACAAGTTCTTATCATAGCACTCTGGCAGTTCCCGCTCCAGAATTTGTTTTATGGGGCTAGGGCATCGAGAAGTTCCCCCATGACCCCAGTTTTTATCTAGCTCACTTCATAAAACATAGTCCTGCCCTACCAGAACTGGAAACCTTGCTCTTTGGTGAGTCTACACATCATCATACCTGACAGAAAAGGGAAACTTTGGATCCAAGCTCCAGGGGTCTGACCTGAATGTATGAGGTTACTCATGGTCTTTCCTCCCCTCATCTTTGTAGCCCTCTCTGTGGTTTCCTCGCTCTCTGCAGGTACTCTGACTTTCCTGTTCCTGAAGTATTAGTTGCTACAAATCACTGCAAGACGGTGTTAGTTCTGTCTTCTCAGGCTTATTCCCCCTTTCTGACATTTCCTTCTACAGGATTTGTTGGATGCACGGAGCAGTGCATGTTGCGTATGAACTGCCCATGGATGCTTGGCAGCACTTCGCACCCCCTCAACCAACCCGTAGTTCCTTGTCAGGCACTTGAATCAACATCCAGGAATCCCAAACGCACCTCTCCTCAGATTTCTCAGAAATCCCCTGTGTATACACATTATATGCAAAGGCTTGAGTGTAAGCAGGTATAAAGAACTGTCATATTTAGAAACTTACTGAGCTGTGAATATATCTGTTTACTGTGCATGAAAACACCCGCAGAGAAGAACATTTGATTTAAATAACATGCATTTGTTTTCACTAATGACTTTTCTTCCCTTATGCTTCTACTAAATATTTACAAAGCAATAAGGGTAAGTCCACCAGGACCCAGACCACCCCCATGCACGTGATATGATGATCCTTACTAGTCACGGGGCTTTTGTCTTCTCCTCCTTTACTGGCCAGCCCAGGCTGTAAGCTATGATGCCACCATCAAACATCATCTTTCAACTCATCCGTCTCTGTGTCACCGGAGCCACACAGTTTAAGAGGCACCTGAAAAAGCTCTTGTTCCATTTTGTTTCTTAGCACTCTCTGCTTAAAAAAAACCATAGTTCCTATAGCCCTAAACCTACATTAAACAAGGTTATTATGACTGGAGGCTGAAAATTCACACTCAGTGACCTGAGTCAGGTTGTTATTGCTTCTCTCACCTGTGAGTGCCTTCTGTGCTAGCAGATGAACCTTTTACCGGGAGCTTCCAATACTATGATATAAACATGCAGAGACAGTGAGTAAGTGTTTCTAAAATTGCAAGAGTGTTTTATTGTGTGTCCAGTCATAAAATGGCTTCAGCAATTAATGGCTGTGTTTGCATCGTTTGGACAGGTATTGCAGGAAATAGATAATTCTTGCTTTAATTTTTCGTTGCATTGTTTCTGATTAGGTCCAGGAAGGTCATTCAGCGTAGCCAATTAAATTCCAAGGAACTGCATCTTTCCTCCCTGAACCAGAGTAATTACAGCACTGCAGCACTGGCTGTGGTCTCCCCTGCTAATAAAAGCCTGGAAAATGCAGCCACAAAATCCTCATTGATGATATGATACCTAGGAATCCAGGTAATTATACACACAGCTTTTTTTTTTTTTAAAAAAAAGGAGGGAGTTGTAAAGAAGAGTGTATTCACCAGCATAACAGAGAAACACATACTGACTACTGCTCTGCTCTTGCTGAAGTTAGTTTTTTGAAAAAAAAAGCAAAACCCAAATCTACAAGCTCTCTACCTGCATCAGGGTGGCCAAACAAAACTGGGCTCATGGTTAACCAACAGAATGATTTAAGGCAAAAGCCAAAAGCTGGAGAAAACACATCTGACCACTTCACTTTTCCTTTTCTGCACCACTTCACTGTTTCTTTTCTTCAACTACTCTCTTCCCCTTCTCCATTTGGGAAAAGCATAAAAACCAAAATGATTGAAATGAGCAGAAGTATAGAAAGAGAAAGCAGCTGCAAGAGGACAAATCAGTCAAAGTAACTATACCAGAAGGAAAAGAATTCAAAGAGCATTTTAGAAATTACGACATGAATTCAGCTGACGTGATTTATCATTTGGGCCATTTCACCATTGCAGCTGAGAGTCCTTCACTGAATGAATTATAAGTGTTTGGGTACAGTATCTGCTGCCATTTCTATGGGAAAGGAGATCTTCTGAAAATGGGCCTAGTTAGTTCACATGTGATATTTTCAGTGGAATAAAAATAGTGTTTGTGAGGGAAGGGATCATGGAGAGTAGCAAAAAGCAAGGACTCGTGGGTGTAAGCCTGAAGGACTGGTGGAGAAGCTGCTCTCTGCTGCAGCAACCTCCTTCCAAGGTGAACATATGCCGTTCAGCCCCCAGAAGAGCAAAGTTTGTGGGAGGTGGTTTTTAAATCAGATTAAAAGAAGCTTTAACAAACCTTCCCTGTCAGCAGTATGGTGCACAACGTCCCTGTTGGTTTGTGGCCCAAAAGGCTCTTCAGTGAATCACCACCCTGGGCAAAGAGAAGCTGCAGACTCTGGCTGAGCTTTTATCCAGTTTGTTTAGAGGAAAGTGAGGCTTCCAAATGACCCATTTTTGAAGGGCAACAAGAATGTGCTCAAGATTACTAAGGATACTTGAATTTCTCACCTTCTTTGCTGAGCCTTGCTTCTACCAGTGCTCTGCGTAGCCAGGTTAATATTGCCTTGGGTTCAACTAAATGTCCTGCCATTTCATCTCTGACACACTATGGACATAACCTTTGCCAGCTATGATTTTTTATTTATTTTTAAGAGGACTTCTTTGAGAATGTAGAGCTTTTGGAGATTCATCCGTGTCCAGTGAGAGAAGTCAAGTTTAACTTCTCTGAGGCTTCAAAGACTTTAATCCTTTAGGTTGCATGGAAAACTGGAGATTTCATGCTAAGAAAGACAGAGAGAATGGTTTCACAAAGGTAACTGGGCTGCAGAAGTCACTGTCCAGATCATGAAAAAATAAGCTCTCATACAGGATCTTTTTGAACTGTCACTTGTGACCTGAACTCCAGAGAGAGAACCGAAGTTGATACTTGGAAATGGAACTTAATACTATACTGCTCATTCACCTCAGTTTAAGGAAATACTATTTCTTAAGACAATTCAGTGTGCTAGGTAAAGGCTCCATTTAAGCCCTTTAAAATTACTAAGTCTTTCAGAACAGACCCATACATTTCTGGCAAGTACAGATGTCTCATTGCATAAAGCAAAGCTGGTGGTAGAACTTGGATCAATTTTTCTAACTTGCTTTATGCTGTGAAAAACTTGCTCTCCTGATGATGAATTGGTACACATCTAGGTCTGAGCTGGTCATCTAGACTTCCTTTATGGAGAGAAATGGGGTCTTCTATGATATTATTATCCCACTCTGAAGCTGATATCTAAAATGGGTCATATGAATCAACACCTAGAAGTGTCTCCTTCACATGAAGGGAATTTAGCATGACAAGCTCAGATGAAAGCACTTGTATTGCAAAAGTCCCAAGTGAAATGAATCTACCTATCCACCTTTTTTTCCTGGACTGTCCTTTAGTAGACTGAGAAACTTTCTTAAGAAGAATTCAATCCCTACCTCACTTATAATTTCTTTAGTTCTATTGGGTCATGTTTCCTGGACTGTCTGTTTGAGATCATTGGTTGTCAAAGCAATAAGATCTTAACTCTCTAGAGTGCTCACATCTCAGATATCTTTAATTATTTTCTGCAACGAGCATGATACAATTTATCTTGAACAATACCTTATTGCATTGTTAATTGCAGTCCATATTAACAAAAAATTATTCACTTTATCAGCTCTTCTGTGACAAGAGAAGAATTGAAGAAAAAAATTGATGCTTTTCTCCATAGGAAGATAAAGCCACAATCCAATCAAGTGCAGGCAGAGAGGTTGTGTTATGACACAATATCTTATGCCCTGGGATGAGGGACACATGTGCTACAGTTGGTCACGCTGGTGGTGAAGTAGGTTGGTTACAGCCCCCCTGAACTTTCCCTTCTCTCCATCCAATAAATCCATACCTGCCTTGCTCTCATTGAAGTAAATCTGAGTGAGAGCTCATACCCAAATACAGTGTGCTATTCTTCAATTGCAATGGGGGAAATACTCCTTCCTTTGGGGAAAGAATAATGTCCGTCCCACACTTGTCTTTATATGTAACCTAGTCACCTCACACTCATACCAGTGAAGTGCCAGTCTACCTGTTTCAACTTCCAAGGTGTGCCACTGTGGCACTCTGCTACCCTTCATCCTATTGCATGCAGTGATTATAATCTGATATGAAGCGGCTTAAGCTTACACAATAATACTAACTTCCCCCTCCAGATTTTCAATCCGTTCTGTGTCCTTTTCCAAGGCACATATTTATTCCCTTTTCTCACATGCAGCATTTGTATGACTCAGAAGTCTAAGCAGGTAGAAAGCTGGCACAAACAATGGATAATTGTAGAGACACTTAACTGTCAGACAGAAGATCTAAGATGCAAAACTCTGGATGTTCGGTTGATTCTGTGATGTGGTTTTCTAATATTTTTAGAAACAAGTGCACAGTGTGTAGAATATGTACGAGAAGATGAAACACAGCTCTGCCTTCCTGAAGAAAACAGAAGTCATGTGGAATGTTAACTAAATTGTTCTTGCTTTCTTTTTTTCTCTTCTGCAAAGGAAGAAAGAGCTTTTTTCCTGCTCTCCTAAAAATAAAAGATTGATGAAAATGATGCATGACATGCACATCAGGAAAATGCACCCTGACATTTTTGCACAGAATATGTGTTGCATGTTGACAGATTTTTGCTATAAAACTGACAGTTTTGGTGCAAGCTGTTCCTGCCATGACTATAGGGAATAGATAGCAAAAGGGAAAAGTATAGTTTACACTATGCACAGGTGAAATGAACCTGACAGGCTACAAGGTGGCTCAGTTGTTCCATGTAAGGGTACCACAAGGTATCTAAAACTAGTTCCCTTGTCCTTTAAAGAACAACATCCATAAACACTATACTTGTAATGTGGTGAACTGATTACAGGAAAATCACAGATCTCTACAGATTTCACATGTATTTTAAAAGTATTGGTGAGGACCAGTCTTTGTGAGATTACATCTCTTACCTCAAATGTTTATAGTGCAAGACCAAATTTCCTTTAAAAATTTACGTGAAACAAGACTCCTTATTTATGAAAAGATTAACAAAGGTGACCATGTTGTGCCTGCGTAGTTCTAAAGACTTTTAACAAGAAATACAAATGGTAGAAGTCCTTGTAGCAAATTAAACATTTGGCTGCACAGAATGTATATCTATTAATTTTAAATGAGAGTACATCCAAAAAAATCTTTCTTGTTGTATAAAGGTTATCATCAAAGCTATAATATATTCAAATTCAATACAAAATGTCATTTTACTAATAAATTCCTTATGCTTTGAAATTTCAAAGTGGAAATATCTTTAAAAAGCAGTGATTAAATATGCAAATGTAGTCCTTGCAGCCTTTTTTTTTTAGAGAAATGTACCTTTTAGAAACCTATCTGCAGAGAAATCTCACTTTTTTCTCATTTTTCTTCTCCACCTCTTCTATTTTTAATGATGGATTGCTGTACAGTAGGCTGAACACCACACAGCTTTAGTCTTCCCTATTTAGATTAATCTAGGGAGAACATTAGATTTCTAATCTTGGGCAGTCTCACTTCCATTCTCCCATTGCTTGAGGGCTTACCTCCTGTCACCTCAAGCTAAATCCTTCTCATTTATTGACATGAACCATCATCTTCCATGAGGCTGCCAAAATAAATAAGACTGGCAGTATATGGCCCCATATTTATTTCGGTAACATCTTCAGTATAACTGCTACACTAGTGATCTGCTCTTCACACCCACAAGTTTTGAGGAGAACAACTTGATTTTTGTTTTCTTACAGCATGAGCTATTTAGTTAAATTATAAGAAATGGGTTGGTTGGGCATATCCTCAAACCAAACTCAGTTTTGAGGTATTTTTGTTTTCCTTGGCATTACGGTCTGCTGCTATTCTGCTCAGTACCTCTTGAGGCTCTCCTTTTTTTTTTTTTGCCTGTTTTAGGTTTGGCTCCTTT
>KZ505647.1:1086257-1104303 GCA_002844005.1 Limosa lapponica baueri | reverse complement strand
AGAGAAGCTGCTACACACTGGCTAGTGTCAGAGACCCATAAAACAGCTGGAGATCAGGCTGGGATTAGAGCTATAAAACAATTTAAATGCCCCTGTAACAGGTTGTGATCCTCAAGATCGTCACCCTGTGTAGTCTTTTTATTGGAAATTAAGAATTCTCTGGACCCTTAACTGTATATGTACTCTACTGATCCCGAGGTAGTCCTGCACTTAGGTATCCCAGCAGGCTACTGTGGTCATAACATGCAATTGTGACCAGCAGTATTGAAAGAAATCATATGGCTGGCATTACATCTGTCATCGTCCACCCTTCACTTTTCACCTTTGAAGACCCTATGATCAAATAGTAAAGGCAGCTACTGCCCGGGGCAGGAGGGAAGGCAGAAATGGGGCAGAAAGATATTCTGGGTCAAGCAATAGCAGAGAGTCCTGGCACCCCATCTGGTTTCTTTGTTTAATCCCAGAGCAGTGGTTGTCTGGTTTCTTTAAACAGCACATAGGGGATGTGCTGCCATCTCCTTGCTGAAAGAGACACAGGGCATAATCAGTCTCCCCAAGGTCTCTTTCTCTCCCCTTCTCACTCTGCTGGAGCTGCTGTGCTATGTCTCCCAGCATGGGGCTCCCTTGCAATCAGCAGAGGAGCAGCTGGACCTGGGCTGTGAGGCAGTGACACAGCAGAGGAGGGAGGAGGTGGGGGAGATGACGCAGCTGGTCCAGAGCGTGCAAGGAGAGACTGACACTGAGCAAAATCCATCTCTGACTTTTGTCTTTTCCTTATGTATCTGGTCAATGTGTAGTTCTGCATCTTCTTAAAAGGCAGAAGTAGGGTTAGAAAAGCTGCTGCTGCTGCCTGGCCCCATCTCTACATTCAGTACCAGGTTGTCTCACTGCTAGGGAGACCCTCTGCCAGGGAAGCTGCTGCTAGCTTTGTACAAGCAACAGCAGTGGGAATGCAAATTCTCTCCCAGTCTATCCCTCTCCCACAGGAGACGATACAATTTGGGGGCAGCTGAAACTTTGCATCTGCCATCTGCTTCCACTGAGCTGTAAGAAAGAGACTACTGCTGGTCAAAAACACAGATGACAGATCAGTACGAGACAGAAATGTGCTGAGCAATCCAAAAGAAGACAAGTTTCTCTCCTAAAACCAGAGTTCAAAAAGGATTCTGGAGGAAGCAAGGCTGTGTAGTAAGTTGTTAAAAATGATATTCTGCATGATATTGAATTATGGGAAAATTCCGAGTTGGAGAGCTAGAATTTCATTCCCCCCCTTTTCTGAGCTCAAGCATTATAGTAGTTTCTTCTTGGCTATCTTCTCTAAGAGGACTAGAGATCCTCCATGGTCACCTCCCTCCCCCACAGCATGTCACCCAGTGATCAGAGTTATCATGTCTCATAGGCTAGTATCCAAAAGCATCTTCAGTGTGGTACTGATTTGTTGCAAAGCAAGCTATCATGAATGCAAGCCCGGAGGAGGTAGGAAGAAGTAGGAGTGGAGGGGAGAAGAAGAAGTGGTGCTAATCGTCATGGAAACATTTCCCCACTGCATTGTTGGCCAGCACTTACAGATCTGACTCCCCAGACAGCGGGGCAGACCTACAGAATCCACCAGTGGTACATGTGACCCGGTGCGTGGTGGACAGGGTATTTGCAGTTTTGCTACCATTGCATCGCTACTCGTAC
Source organism: Limosa lapponica baueri (assembly GCA_002844005.1). Classification (NCBI taxonomy): domain Eukaryota; kingdom Metazoa; phylum Chordata; class Aves; order Charadriiformes; family Scolopacidae; genus Limosa; species Limosa lapponica. The sequence goes on along the minus strand of KZ505647.1, from coordinate 1,102,620 downwards.
ATCGCAATCAATAAACTACTTGAGCCCAGTACTCCAAGACACTTGCAGTAACCTGGATACTATGCTACTGATGAAGACAAATGTAGAATATTTGCAGACATCAAAATCTGCTATGGGGCTCTTCTGCATTCTAATGGTTGATTCTAAGTAATGTATTCTCTGACCTTGAGCTCTGCATTTATTTTTGAAAGAGCTTGAGAATCAGTTTCAAATTATTGGAGGGATAGTTGTAATCTCCATTTTCTTCCAAGTGCATTGCTTTCAATTCCCATCTGTCCTTTCAGACACCTCCTCTATTAAATGGTCACAGAAGATGAATAACAGTGGTGTGAATTCTTCAAAATTGCATTACATGTTATTCTGCTCCTTATTAATGTTCTATGTTGTTTTATTTACGATAATCTTGTGAACAGTAAAATGAGATGGCATCCACATGGTCTCTACATCCAGCTGAAAAACGACACAAGTGTATTTTTAACATCCAAGGACAGGAAAAACAATAAAAAGCAGGAACAAAGGAGAGAAAGTATGTTTTCAAAATTAGGTCAGAAATTAAAGGAAGATTGTTACTGCAATGTGTTTGGATGAGCTCATTCTTAGTTGCCAAGGTTTTAAAGATCTATTTGTGTAATTCATTTAATTGTCAGAAGTTCACACGCTTCTCTTGTAACACACACTGTATGCTAATGTGTCTTTTTCTAGTGGATTTATTCAGAGTTATTTAATACACATAAAAATGAACACTGCAAATTTTGTATTGCCCCTACTGGCTCCAAATACAGTGTGTCACAGAGAGCTTTGAGATCAAGGGAAGAAAGGTTTTCCTTCTACTATATATATTTGCTTCTTTTATTGGACTATTCCAGCATTTTCAGTGTTAGGATGACATGGTCCATATTGCTTATTCAAAGTATCTTAACGGTATGGTAAACATTCCCTAGATACGGAGCATATAGTAGTTGATTAAACCATTTTCTACATCATTGCATCTGTAATAAAATATTTTGAAGTCTATTACATGTGAAACTATGTTCTGTACCACTTCCCTGGCTGCTTGAAAAGACTTTAAGGTTATGAAATCTGCTTCACCTCATGGCTCCTGGTGGCAATGCTAGAATGATATGTGCAATTTTAATAGAAGAATTGTGAGTCTGCAGGCCCATTCTGTGCGCAGGTTCCCCTTTCTTTTCTACAGTACACACAGGCATCGAGCTGACTCCAGTCCTCTCTCCCTCCATTTAGCATGGTATTGCCACCACGCTCAATGCTCAGAAACCACAGTTTAGACTCCAAAATTCTTGACACTGCTTACATTGGGATTTTTAAAAATTCATTTCAGGTATCGCCTCATTTCCTTTCCAGCTTCAGAGTGTTTAGGTGCATCTGAGTCATAATTTCAAGCTTTTATCTATGAACACGAGTGACGAACACCTTTTCTTTTTTCTTTTTTTTTCTTTTTTCTTTTTTCTTTTTTCTTTTTTCTTTTTTTTCTCTTTAATGAAAGCTGATATTCTCATGCAATCACTTGCTGCTTGCTGTAGCCTTCAGAAAAAGCAACAAACACCCCAAGAGTCGAAGTAGAATATGAGTGCTGCTGAGACAGCCATCAAAAATTCTCTGCGTTTTAGGCTTTTTCTGGGGAAACCGCATAATCATGAAGGGCAAGAAAAGGTGTTAGTAAGTCACACAGGTCTTTACAGTGGGAATAAGAGGTACAGAAACAGAAGCTTTCTGATGAACAGAAGGTACAGAGTAGAAAATATGTTTCTGTCAGAGCCATCTGTTGTGGATCTCCCCAGGCTCAGCTGTGGATATGGGTGGAGATCTCTGTAAGAATTATCTGTTGGTAGGAGTTTTTAACTTTTATATATAGATCCGAAAGTTATGCTACCAGTAATTGTAAAGCCCTGGTATTCTTGGATGAGAAACTTTGCGTTTTCTGCTATAGGGTCACTAGATCAACCAGAGACAATCGTGTTTTAAACTCAGACCCTTATAGAGTTACAAAGGAACTGGCTGTCAAAAATAATCTTTGATCAGGTGATTAGGAAGCAGATAAAACAGGTCTGTAACTAAGGTTTTGGATTCAGAACAGCAAGTTTTGTGTGTGTATGAAATAAGGCTCAGTGGAGTAAGGAACTCAAGAATTTTAATGTGAAAGAGGCTGGGAGTTAATTTAAGTCAGAAGTGTGTATTATTTAAGAGTTTTCTTGTATATTGCAGGCACAAAGGGGAAATGGTAGGAAAGGAAACTTGACCCGCCTGGCAAAAATAAGCACCCACAGAAAGTGTTTAAGAGTAAGAAGAAACCTACCTCTAATGGAAAAAGAACTGACAGTTAAGAGAGCTAGGTCTCAAAGGTCAGAAAAAGCAGAGATAAACTAAGAATGTTCAAAAGCCTTGCTGAGCTGCACCTCATGAAGAAAATTAAAGTAAATAGCAGGAGATAATATATCCTCTAAAATAAAAAGAGAACAAGTAGGCAAGAAGTGGGGGAAGTGCTGACTGACAGATGGAAATGAAAGGTTAATCCAGGTATGGCCAAACAGAAAATGAAACCCGTCCCCGGGATCTGGGAAGGGGATAGTGCTGGCACGCGGAGGAGGATGGCGGGGTGATGGAAGTCATCCTTTGCCCAGGCACAAGCGAAAGGGAGGGCACATTCGCACAGCACGTCGCAGTCAGGCGTGAAGCAGCTCTGCCGCTGCTGTGACCTGGCCGGGTGGGAGCCGGCTCCGGAGTAGGCAGTGCCGAGCTGCGTCAGTGCAGCGCTGGCAGCGAGCTGAGGAGCCCCGCTGCCACGGCGTATGACTGGGGGAAAGCAAACACCGCTCTGACGCAGCCCGACCTCCTAGCGCTGACTGGCAGCTCGAAAGGCATCATCCAATTTCGAGCCGTCTTTTAGTTAAAAAATCTGAAGCAAGGCTGTCTTCGTCGCCCACTCGGAAATGTGGGAAACTCAGTTCCAGTCTGGGCAAGCAGCGAGTGACACGTCCCCACTCCCAAACTGCGAGTTAGGCAGATGGCCTTAAGCAAACAGAAATTTTATTGTAGGGTTTAAGCATATTGAGAGGGAAAACCTGAGCAACCTGCCACGAGCAGGGCAAACGCTTCAAGTAATTTACTGGCAATAATCCTGACCACATCTTCTCCTCCACTGCCCAGTGTGGGGTGAGGTGAGAAGTGCTCGCTGGCTGCCAGGCTGGTACATAAAATGGGGTACTGAAGGGCCCAGAGAGCTGATGCTTTTCTGCTCTATAGAAACTAAGGCACCTACGTATGTATTATAAAATCCACAAGTCCTGGGCTGTCAAAGCCCTGCATGTGTGTCTGAAAGGCAACCCCATCAACTCCCTCATCCGTCTGAGAAGCTGGTGGATGGAGAAGCTGGTCCTTTAAACTGCTCCTGCTCATTTTTTGGTGGATAAGCATATCTGTTCTCATTGCTTGGCAATCCTGCTCTCTCCGTTCTCTAAGTCCGTCCTCAGGCTGCAGTTTTACTCTGCTTCTGGCATGGCCTGGCCTTCAGCTCTGCCTTTCCCAAAAACCCTCCCATGCATGCCCCAGCATCACTTGTTTCGGAAAAGCTGCAAGGACAACCAAGATTTATATAGAGTCCTTGCCAGTACAGGGAGATTTTCTGAACACTCTTTCCTTTCATTAAGGGTCTTTCAAGGGTCTTTGAAAGAAATGTCCCCAATGCTATTAAACCTGCATGTTTGTTAAACCTGTCAAAGAACCACAAGTAGGACTGAGTGATGTCCCAAACATTACTTCTCTCTATCCTGACACTTCACCTGCTCCCCAGGAGATGCTGGCAGAGTGCTTGTCTTCTGCTGGCACCTCTCCTCCTGCCACCTCCAGGGAGAAGCATGCAGCTTCATCGCATGAGCAAAAGAAAAGAAAAAAGAGTGGAGGAGGGAGACATAGATAATTACAGCTCAGTTGCATTTTGTCCTATATAAACCCCAGAAAAGGTTTTGGGGAATAAGAAAGAATGAAAAAGCAAATAAAAAGTGGACTGAATCTATCCATATTTAAGGAAAGTGATGATTCAGGGTGTGCCTCATAGGAACTAATATTTGAGTAAGAGGTGAGAGAGGGTTAGTTCTGACATTGTAGAACAGAGGAGGATGCAGGATTACAGGAGTAGAGAACAATAGCTACATTCCTTGTGAGGGCAGCCTTGGGCCCAGTCTGGTTTGATGTTTTCCTTTGTGACCTTGGTGCAAGAACTAGACATGCGCTTACAAAATCTGCAGATAACACAAAGCTGGTACGTACAGCTAATACAGACCAGAGGAAGACTTGATTATTATGCAGGAAAAAATTAGATGACCTTGTGGAACAGCAGAATAGAAACAGCATGAAATTTAATAATCCAAAGTGCCAAATCATGCCCTTGAAGACTAATCACCAGAACTTTTGCTGTAGGAAAGGGGTTCATGAACCGGAGGAAGGAGAGATGAACAAACTGATTGACCATAGGATGGCCACGACCCTCTGTGAGCTGTATGGCTGTGAAAACAGTTAATGATGCTCCAAAGTGTACCTGGCAAGAGTCTGCAACGGATTTGGAAAGGAATTAGAATCAGGCTAAAAGGCTCAGAAGCTCATATGTGTTTCTGCTCATCTGTGTTCAAAAGATACTTTAAACTGTAGAGAAAGGTAAGTACTATGTACAAGTAGGAAAGGTCAGACAGGTAGCAGTGATTACCATTTCTGCATTGTGTGCCCTTTATTCTCTTCTTCCCCCCAAGCTTTCGCACAAGATTTGCTGCTCTGTGTTTATGTTGTTTTTACTGAGTTATTCCCATCCTCTAAGGGATATTCCAGTCACCTGAACAGGTGAAGAAGTGAATTCCCCTTTCCACTGATGTAAAACTTTGTTATGGGGGACGTGGAGATGTTTACCTTCCTCTCATTCATTAGAGGCTGGCTACAGTAGGATATTAAGGCAAGCATGTAGAGCCTTCTCATAGTCCTGGGAAATCAGCCTGTGCCTCCTCACCTGCTCAGGGCTGAACTGACCCACAGGGCTGAGCAGGAGTGATGGAGATGCCAGCAGTGTCCCTGTTGTGGGGCTGGGTACCATCAATGACAGCTCGGTGCCCAAGTCCTGGTCCACCCATCTGCTGCTCTCTCTTGTAGCCCTACTGCTGAAGCATCACTTTGCTGAGCTACCCCACATTTAAATTAGTGCAAGTGAAAAAAGAGGCTAGAGCCCAGTGTAAGGATTTTAGTGCACCCCTGGCATTTTCCTCCTCTTCCTTCTGCCTTTCATGTTTTCTGGACCCATTTGGGGTCAGAAGAGGGGAAGGAAACTCTTCAGTGAATCAGCCAACAGGAGCTCAGCAAACCCCCTCCTATTGGCACTCTAATCTGTGAAAAATATCTTGCAATAAGGACAGGCTGTTCATTTTCCTCTGTGCACAGTTTGGCTCGCCCCATGTAAGCAGAGGCTATCTTTAGCATGTCGTCGGTCTTTTTTATGAAGAGATATAAAAGCTCCCGCAGCAGGAGTCCTCTGGCTCTGAGACTGGGTGAAGGAATGAGGCTCTGACAGACTGCTTAGCTGGCCCCACCGTTCAGAGCCATCTGCTTGCCAAGATTTCTCTGCTATGAAGAGGGAGGCAGACCCTGCCCTTCTCAGCGGTGGTATGTCACCGTATGTATTGAGCAATACTCAGAGATTAGGAAGGGTTCAGATAAAATGGAACCCAAACAGTTTAAATAGACAAACAGAAGATACTTTGTACTATCTGCTGTTTTAAAATAATCCCTCTAGTTGTAAATAAGCAGCAAAATGTAGTGGTTCTTCTCTCCCAAATGCAAATCGGCAAGGCTCTCCCATAATTCGTTCAGACCCCATTAATGAGTATAAGCAGTTTAAGCAGCTTGTTTTATGGCCATAGCTCTGCAGTTGCTTATGCTGAACATTATTTCCTTTCCTGTTGCTAGCTTTGCAACAAGTCCCAAGAGTTATTTACAGACACCTTAGTTTTATCTAATTTAACAGCTTTGTGCTGTCAGCAGTTTTGCCCTCTCATTGTATTCCCTTTCTTCCTGGTCATTAATAAATAGATGGGGCCGGAGAAAGAGTGGAATTAATCCTAGCAGTGATCCTCTGGTACAGTCCCTTTGGTATCACACTCTTACCACCTTTTCATCCTGATCATCTGCCATACATCCCCATCCTTTTCTCTCTCTTTAACCCGTAACAAAGACCTTATCTTCTACTCCAGGGCTACTGAGTTTCCTTAAAAGCCTCATGTGAATGATATGATCAAATGTCTCTGTAAATGCATACCCCGAGATTCTCTTTTAGTCAATATTTTGCTAACTCTTTATAACATTTGAACAGGTTAGGAAAGCACAATTTATCCTCACTGATAAGTATATCAATTTATCTCTGCTGGTCTGTGCTGACTTGCAACTTATTCATCCTGATTTTTTCTCTCTCTCCTACATATCACCTGTAGGTGTTTTATAACTATTTTAAATTATTTTCTCAACTATTTTTCCTGTTAATGAATTAAGATTCTGTAGATTTCAGTTCTGACGGTCAGCCTTAAGAGCTATTTTAAAGATTGCTACAGTGTTGGCTATATTCCAGTTATCCAGCAGAGTGGCTGTTTTAATGATGAATTACATATCTTTAATGATAAATTATGGTAGCTTGAAAGTGTGCTTCATTCTCAGGATTTCCTCAGAATCTCCAATGAATTCCATTTGGTAACATGAATTATTGGAACATATATTTCTGGAGTTGTTACACCACTGGTATTTTTAATATCTTTTATCCAACAGGGCTTTCACATCATTGCATGCAACTTCAGTGTAAAGATTCACCCCCAGCCCCTCTTTTCTGACACCCAAATAAATCATCTACCTTCACTGCAATCTTTTCTCACCCTGTGCTTTCTTCCTTTACACTTAGCAGTCTAGTAAGCTTACGTATAATGCTCAGCTTTCCATATGTGATTTACTTGCATCACTTATTTGTTGTCATGTGTTTGACTGGTTTTGTGTACTTTCAGAGCATTGTCTCACTGCATGAGTTGTATCTTGCCTGCCAAATCTTCCATTTTATGCATTGCTTTAACTGGATATCCATTTCTGAAAGGTGCTTTGGGGATCAAAATTAATCCTTGAATTTTACCATTTAATTATCCTGTGCCTTCCCTTGTTTCTTTATTCTGAACTGTGGAGATCTGCTAAAGCACACATTATAAATAGCTTCCACTCTAAAGTTATGAATCACATTTTTAAAAATAATTATTTCTCTGGAAGAAAAAGCCCTGTTTTAAATGCTGATATTTCATTTTAAAAATGCTGATATTTTGCTTAAATTATTTAGCCTGAATATGATTCCATTCACCCATACTTGTAATTCTATCAGCTTCAGGGGAAATACTCATGTAAACAGGGATATCATAATTATTCTCATTGTAATCACTGTATTTGGGACCACACTCTCTGAACCAAACCTGTTGTTACTAAGCTAATGAACTCCATTACACAATTACACATAGTACTTCTTTGTGCTTAATCACTTTGATCATGGGTATGAGGTGTGTTTACAGCACTGGATTTGTTTTTCTAGGATCTAGAATTTGTGTGCTAACACTCAGTTTCTCCTACACACCCTGAATTCCCCTCAATGGTTTAGGTGGCACACTTTAACTCCTACCTTTACCCTCCTCTAAAAAAAAAGTTCATCATTGAAAGTCTTTTGATATTCCTTTCTAACAAAAGTTATTTATTCACAGTTGCTTCACTTCTTCCCAACTTGGTACTGGTTTCTCAACCATCAGTAACCCTCCCCCTCTTGTACCTCTGTACCTTTCTGTTATTCACGCACCTGTGATTTGCCTGGCTCCTGAATCCAAGAAGAAACCACTGATGTTATTTCAGATGTTTAATTTATTTGTCAAGGTTACACCATTGTTAGAACTCCAAAGGAAGAATGCAAGGAATTCCCAGCTTCTAAAATTGTTTTTCCATCGATGGTTAGGTACTGCAGCTATTGACTGCCATCTGTCCCCATTAACAATCTAACTCCCATAGCCAAGCAGGTATGTTAAAGTACAGGATCTCCAGCTTTACACGTGCTTGAACAAGTAAGGAGTAAAACTGCAAGTGGTGTTCATGAGAAATGTCTAGTGCTCAGACTTCTGAAAAACAGACCACTTAGATTAGGACTAATCAAGCATTTTATGGTAAAATAATTTCCTGCTAGAAATAACTCAAGAGTTGGGGGCTCACTAGCAATAGAGATAAGCCAGGATGAAGCATATGCTGCAATCAGACGAAGCAGGTACTTGAACCTTGGTCCTCCTATCTCTACATGCATTTTAGCTATTAAGGGGACAAGGAGTGGGATTTAAAATATGTGGTAGAATTTGTCCATAGATGCTAATTTTTAAGAAAATATGGGCCCAAATCTTTCTATTCCTTTTGTTTGTTCTAAAAATGGAATAATGGAACTTATTTAGTATCATGTCCTGTAATGATTTAGCTATATTAATTAAGAGAGAATTTTAATTTTTTGGCTTAAAAGGCAATGCTGAAGTCATACAAATTTTAAAATCCATGGTGTACATTTACACTGATCAAATTCATTACCAGACTGTTGGTTCTGGCTCTTTGGAACTGGGATTTCTCTTATGACATCTGTAGGACCAACCCAACGAAGTGTGGACCAGGGTGCAGCATGCATTTCTTCTTCCTGATGGTGGAAGTCAGGCCTCCCTTCAGCTGCAGGAAGATTTGGTGAGACCGGCACTGGGCATGTCTAGTCTCTGCAGTGAAGCAGGGTTCAGAAATCCCCAGATGCTTCCATGCCAGAGCACAGCACTCTTTAAAGTTGCCTCCTTGGGTCCAGAAGCCACCTGCCATGTCCCAGCACCACAGCACCTGAGCTAACAAGTCATTGAAGATCTCCCAGGAGGAGAGGCTGATACGGCTTAGGTGTGTGCACCAAAGTGTAAGCAGGCCCCTCACCACCCAGGTTGTTCCCTTTCTTCATTTTTCTCTCTAGGCAGTAAAAATCCAAGGTCCTTTAAGAACTGGAGTTTGATGGTCTGTTAATGCTACTACACAATGCTACATTACTTAAAGACCTTCTTAGTTATCTGATAGACTGATAGAATTATTGAAAGTATTACTGTTTTTCCAACAAATATGCCTTTGGCTATGAAAACTGTACAGATTGAGTTTGAAAAGCCTATTATTTTTTAGGCAGTGTAAGAGATCCTGTGATACTTTCTCTCCTGATATTGCAGAAGTAATTAGACAATGCTAGGAACCGTTAAATTTTTACCTTTGAGGTCACAAGCACATTTAAAACTATTTCTTTCCCCTCTCTCTCCAATGCAAGAGCCACAATCCGGCTTTGCTCAACTGAAAACTAAATGGATGTATGACAGGTATTAATATTCTGTTTCACTGCAGTCCCACTCATGACACACCAGGCAGACTGGATTTCTTTGAAATTATCTGTACTGGATTTGGGGAATTTGTTGATATGGCAGTTTGTGCCCATGAGAAGGAAAGAAGAGCCCAGTACCACAAGTGTCTGCTGTTCTTTCTGAGTGAGCGGGGTCTGGGGATGGGATCCGGATCTGGTCCCTGACCCAAAGCTGCCTGAAGCTCTCCACTGACTCCGACCACCACAGCAAGCTGTAAATGTCATCCCCTAATGTCTGTGTCAAACCTGTAAGAACAGCATGTTCTCTAAAATGGCATCTGCTTTTAATGAAAATAAAGCCTGGAGAATTAATTGAGCCTCTTGTGGTCATTAACAAATTCTGCTGTCAAGTACGGATTTGTTCTGATTTTCTTCTCGTCTACTAGATTTTGTTTCCCCTTTGATTTTTACAGTAGAAAATCCCCTACTATGAGAAATTCTCTCTCCACTTTGGTACTTGCAGATGGAATCACCATATTACATTAGGCAGTGGAAGAAGATACAAATTGCACCCAGCTTCTTTCAGGGACTCATACACCAGCCAGTGTCTCCTCCAGTGAGGGCTGCGTAGATTTTTTTCTTTATTACAAGAGTAAAACATACCAGGTTAAAGTCTTTCCATGCCAGCTTTGTTATCATAAATATTTGTGATGGATATGCTGACCCATTTGTTAATAGGAGATAATACTTCAGATGGCAAAATGATCAAAACTCAGAGCACACTTAGGTCAAGGTAATTTAACTCTGATCTTGCCTAATTGTTATTGCGGTCTGGACTGACAGAACTGAGATAATTAAATCCTGATCATGAGCTATCCTCTTCTTACTTCACATGGTTCCCCGTGCCAGATACAATGCCAGCACTCCTAGCTGACATTTTCTGTGAAAAGACATTTTTAGGCATCATAATGTGTGAAGGTTGCCAGCAGGGCAGTCTATCACTTCTACCTTACATCAAAGGGATGTGCACCCTCTTGGAGGAAGAAAATAAAGCTAGTACAACAAACGAGACTCTAGCAAGGACAGTTAATGTGGGTACCTTGCAACTCTGAAGATTCAAGGTTCAAATTTGGGAAAAAGAGAGCACAGCCTGCACTTCCAGCCTTTCGTCTTTGCCCTCGAATCAAACAAGAATCTTTGGGAAAACTTCTGAAAAATACCTTTATCGCTACCTCTCATTAATGTAATTGCCTCCATTTCTCCTTCTGCTCTCAGAAGAACGCAGATGTAACAACCACCTTGTAATTTCCCCCCCTCCTGGTGCTGCTTCTCCACTGCTGACTGCATCAGTCCATGTACTAAAGCCATAACCTCAGGCTCAAGATGTGAAGTATCCTCCAGTGAAGATGGTATAAAAAACCAGGAAGACATGAAACTTTAAGAGATGTAAAGTATGTTCCTTAAATAGCTATAGCCTTTGTTTCACAGCTCTATTTTCTGATGGCAAGTAATTTTTGCAATTGCAAGTGGGGCAATATCAAATCTGTATGAAACATTCATAACTGCAACTAAAGTGGGTGATGTCTCCTCAGCTGATGCATGCTTGAGAGGAACGCCTTTGATGCCGAGGCATTTTAACTGGGCTGGTACTGCCATGGCTGGGTGTGTAGCTTAGTCATTTTGACAGTCTCTGCTGGGTCTTAGCCGAGTGCTGCATTTAAATCCCAAGTTCTTTGAGGCTTTCCTGGTCAGAAAGGCAGAGCGCGTTTCTGGGACGGGGAACCTGCAGCGTGCAGGACGCTAACAGAGGTACCGGCTCTCACCGAGGGGAGGCTGCAAGACTGACAAATTGCAGAGAGACGTGGAGCAAAGGAGTGGGTGTGCATGCACGGTTGTGTGTGCGAAAGGGGGAAAAGGGGAGAGCACCCGTGTGAGGGAAAGCACTGCTAAAGGGCAGAAAGCATTAGGGAAATGAAGAAGAGAAGACTATGCAAGGGGGGAGCTGTGAGGAGGCTAACGAAGCAGCAAAAGTAAATCGCCTGCTTTACAGAAACTAGTAGATGTGTGTCTGTGTTGGAAGGAGAGGGTGCCACAGGAGAAGTTCCCAGCTCTGGTCAGGAACCTGGCAAGAAAAAGCTATCTAATAAACACCTGAGGTTTATTCAAGATCAGCATCTGAGCTTTGTTCCTCGCTGTTGAAGCCATCATTTAGAAAACATGTGAAAATGAGTTTGGTGGTCTCACCTTGGCCCCACGTGGCATTTTACACATCACACAACTGTATGGTCTTTACACACAACTGTTTTTGCAGAAGGAAAATCTGGATCATAACGATATAATGGTGCAGACAGAGGTCCACGTTGAAGGGTATTGACAAAAACTGTCGCAGCATAATTTGCCTGCATTTTCCCCGACTGTAACTAATAAAAGCCCTCATGCCCAGCAGTATCAAATTTACTCAAATTAAAAAGCTGCTTCTCTATGACAACAGACTATTCTCCTTGTTCCACTTCAAAAAGTATTAATTATGGAACATCATGTTTTGCAAATATTTTTTCAGTATAAATGCTGCATTAAAGCACTATAATGTTGAGTAAACAACTATGTCTGTTTTGCAATATAAGGAAGCCTGTTTTCTATACTCTCAGAAAAGAAGTTGCATCAGTGTTTTTTAAGTAGGTCAGTGACAATTCCTTACGTATTTCTTAAATTCACATGGACTCTCCAGGTTCCGGCATAGGAATACATGGGTAAAACTACTGTAAATAAAATATTCATGTTTTTCTTTAAAAATAAATAGACCCAGATAAGCTGCACTGAGAGGTAATGCTTTCCCAGTGCAGGATTGTCATCTGCATGCTTTAAGAGCTTTACTCTGTTCAGTTTATTAGCATATAATTAATATGAGTGTAATTAATATCAGATTCCCTTTGCAATGAAATCATTCATGATTTTGGGGCTTGTAACACAGCCCTTAGCTCTTAATTTGTCACAAAAATTGTTGTGAATATTAGTCATTATGCAGACTACTTATTTTTTAAGGATCTAGCATGGGTTTTGGTGAGGGAGTGTGTGTTAATATCATGATATCTATTTAATCCAAAAATCTAATTGAAATCGAAACACTGATGACCAGAAGACTGTTTATAAGTCATTACACAGCATCGAAGTTGTGTTGCACAGTTTGGTCCTGCTAGTGTGACTAAGGCTTGGCAGGCTCAGCTGCCTGTCAGGCAGGGACATCACCACCAGGGCCATACCCTCTTCCAGGAGATTTGGTGGCTGAGTTGAAGGTCAACTCCTCAGGAAGCCATTTCACTTGGACAAACTGTACGTGTGATACTGTTGACATATCCATTACTGTGGACTTACAGGATGTTTTCATAAAGAGAAGGCTGTTTCACTGTAGATGTAGTAATAATACCTATTACCTATGACCAGGTGTGTCATGGTTTGGGCCGGACTGGCCACTAAAACCAATGACAGATGCTCTTTTTTACTTTTCTCCCCTTCAGGGAAGGGAGAGCATCTCCTTTCAGGGAGAGAAAGTTGAGAGAGAAAGAGACTTAAGAGTTTAAAAGTACCTAAGCTACTTTAATGAAATATTTATAATAAAATAATAAAAAAAGAAAAGATAGTAATATCAAAAAGGAAAATAATGAAATATATACCATATATACAAACCTGGTATAGAACCAGGATGACAATCATGTCACCGGCAGCCACTGGGAAAGTCCGAGACTGGACTCAGCAATGGACAGGAGCTGGATTCCGGGTCTGGATTCAGGAATGCACAGATCAGCATCAAAGGCATATGAACAGACAGAGTCCTTCTTGGGCGCTGGCCCCAAGAAAGAGAGGCTGATCCTTTGATCCCTCAGCTTTTATACTGAGCATGATGCAGATGGGATGGAATACCCTGTTGGTCAGTTTGAGTCACCTGTCCTGTCCGCTCCTCCCCACAGGTGTGACCCCTCTATGCTTTTCCACTTCTGACTCTCCAACAGGGCATATAACAAAGTTAGCTGGGTTTGGTTGTTACAGCAATAAGTATAAGCAAGAGCCTCTCTGCATACCGTTCCTTGGCATAAATTATAAACATCAGGTCTTATCACTCTGGAAGTGGACTACTGTCTTAAAAATACACCATTAATTTCAGTGAGTTAGAAAAGGCTTAACTGAAAAGTAAAATTACTGAAAAGAAAATTGGTTCTGTTTTACCTCAAACCAGGACAAGGTGGTATTCTGAAGAAAGTCGCGGGAGAAGTCCCATAGTCAGCACAAAAGATGAGCCTTGTCTCCTACAGATGGTTTCCTTCAGCAATCCTACCTCTAATGTTTGTAGAGATCAGGACTATCTTAATAGGGAACAGAACTATCTCAGCTCAGAAAAGAAAATAAGATATCTGAGATATCTAGATTTGGGAGAGCCTTGAAACTTGGTTAATAAGGTTAATATGTGGAATGGACTGCTTTAGACAGAGACCTTGCTTAATATAGAAAGCACTGGAATATTGTACTTTCACCAATACATGGTTCTTATATGCTGTACCACTTTCTTAGGTCTGTCACCCTTTGCCATGTGTGGAGTAGATTATGGTGAGGAGCAGCGTGATATGTATGTAGATCACTTGGCTAAAAGACATGGTTTCCATCAAAGGGAAGAGCATTCCTGTTGACTGAAGGCATAAAAACCATTTTCTTTTAGGTATTTCCAGAATATCCAGATTTGAGTAAGGGCACGCCCAGAAAAACTGCAAAACTGTGTTTCTAGAGTGATTAGAAAGTGATTCAGTGGGTAGAAATATGTGTTAGGTTTAGCCAACTGAGATCTAATCATCAATATCGTATTCCTTGTATTGGTAGCAATTCTCATTTTGCTGTTCCCTGACTGTTTGGTTAGCTGAAATATGTCACTATTGACATCTCACGTAGCAGAAACACAGCTCTGTGTAATGTGTGTAATGTCTGCTCTGGGCTCCACATTGATAAGAGGGAATAGATAAAGCAGGTTGGATGGCGTTTTGAGCGATTTTTCATGTATGTGACATGAAGATGAGTGGCCACTCCCCGGAGATCTGTTGAGAGAGAAATGGATTATTAAAGGGGTGGGCTCCATCTGAATTACGTGTTTACTCCACTCTGGCAGCCCCAGCTAATAGAAAGCATCAGTGGCTGCTGGCAGATCCAAAGAATTCAAGGCAGATGTTAGCCTCTTTTGGCTTGTTCACTTGTGTGCCTGACGCAACTGGCATTGGGGATCGTTATGCCCCATTATTGCTCTAGATTTTTAACCTATTTCTTCTCAAATTAATTGTTTCTGGTTCAGTTATCTGTAACCAATGTGATTGGAATGGCATGAAAACAATCACCGGTGTGTGGCTGTTGTCCATTAACTCCCCCAAGGAAACACATTGTCCGTTAGACTGCTCTGGCAGCCAGTGGATTTCATGAGTTCGGAAGCATGGTTCCACGTCACCGACAGGCTGGAGACAAAGCTTTGGTGCAGAAGAGGTGCTCAACTGATTAGGACGGGGGTGGGATGTCACCACCTCCTCTGCCTATGCAAGATAGGGACACTGGGGTCCAGGGGCACTGTGTAACCAGTTACAGAGCTAGTACCAGCAGCAGGACTCTTTTTTTTCAGTTTTCAGACAAGTTGCTATGGGAAGTGGTTGTAGAAGCACCGCTCACGAGGCTATACTTGCTCCACCACCTGGACGAGAAGCCTGTAGCTCCTCCGAGGGTGACACAGGTCGTGGGGCACACTGGAGCTGCACTCTAATGCCCATGTTGTGGATTTGGGTTGAGGGGTGGATTGCATTTTCCCACTTTCACCTTTAGACACTCTTCTCCTTCTTTTTCTTCTAGGAAAGGTGTTTGCTTTTGCGTTGCTCAGGATCTCAGTTGGTTAATCTGGGCTAGAAAGGACATGTACTATTCTCACACTCCCATGGTCGTCTTTGAAAAAGAAAAAAGACAAGGAAAAAAACCCTCTTCCTGTTAGCCTTTGGAATTATTATTGGTAAAGATTTGTAAAGGTTACTTATAAAATTTTTATTATTTGTAAAGCTCATAGAGGATGAATTTGGGGGAGGTCAATAAACAATACTGGAATCACCAGCTGACATCAGGGTCTTACTGACATGCATGTGAAACTAGAAAAAAAATATTCAAAAACTCCACTCCTTTATTCTGCAGGATCTGACAAACTGGCAAGAAGACATTTCTGTCTTGCTCATTGGGAGTCTATGAAAGGGAAGGGAAGAATAAGGCTATTCTTAGCCCCCTTTATAGGCACAGAAAGTAAGGCACAGAAATGTCACTTGCTGGGGGTGGAGGAGGGTTTGTTCAGGAACCGAGGACAGGACCGCTGTGCTACTGGGAAATCATCCTTCATGACAGGGCAAACGGGAACCTGCGGCTGACAGAGGCTCTGCACACTCCCATCTTAGTCAACTACTGGAAACGTCCTGGTTTCTCCCCCCACCCCGAATTATTTTTATCTGTGCTCAAAGACCAGGCTGCGGCTTCGCCAAAAGCCTGCACGGCATCACCTCAGGATGGGAATCCACGCGGGGTCTTCAACGCGAGCGGACGACGGCAAAACGCAGCGGCCGCACCGCGGACTGCTCGGGGAGCGCCCCGAGGGCTCCCCGCCAGCGCCGCCCGGCCGCTGCCCCCCGCCGGGCTGCCCGGCCCTCCCCGCCGCCGCCCCCGGCCCTCCCTCACCGCCGCCGAGCTCCCCGGCGGCTCCCCTCAAACTTCCCAGCCCGGAGCCCCCCCCAACCCCGACAGCATCTCCCTCTGCCCTCCGCGCCCGGCGATCCCCCGGCGGACGGGGCGGCGGGGCGGTGCCTCCCCCCGGCCCGGCCCGGCGGAGGCGGTGGGCGGCTCCTGCGGCCGCGGCATAAACCGGCGGCCCCTCCCGCCCGGCCCCGCTGGACGTGC
>KZ505647.1:1047619-1079046 GCA_002844005.1 Limosa lapponica baueri | reverse complement strand
TTTGTTTGTTTTTCTACCGTGGGCTTTTTGGGGGGAGGAAAAAGGAAATGAACGGAAATTACATAGTCCCTCCATAGCCTTTGGGTTTTGATTTTTTTTTTTTTTTTTTTTTTTTTCTTTTTTGCTCACATCTCTTGCAGTGTGTCTTGATATGGGCTTTTGTCACCTTGCTGTCTGTTAAATTAAGAGCGTGGATTCTGGAAGAAGCTACAGCATGGGGAGAGAAATGATACCTGCTTGCTGGTGTAGGCATGGTACCTTACCTGCCCAGATCCTCTTGGGAGATGGAGCCAAGCAGCGTGACTTCTGCGGCTTTGCCTGGCCTTGGTGGGGACAGCTAATGTCTCCAGCCTCTGCCGCTTCAACCTTTGGAGTGATTTAGTACCTTCATTTATTAATCAACGAGGGTGTGACTCAATTTAGAGGGATGTCATATTTTACTGGGTTCTTGTGGGCTTGACCTGGTGCTTTTCACAGCCAGGTTGTGTCTAACATCTGCAATAAATTAAAGTCCCTGGGGGTCTTTTTTCTGTTGGGACAACATTGATCCTCTAAAACTTTTTTATTTTTAAATGGGTGTTTGGTTGTTCAGGTTAATTCAAATAACCGTGTTCTGTTTATACATTCAGTATTGCCCAAAACAATTCATACTAACAGACAGAATTGTATTGGCTTGTTCCTACCTTTACAACGAGGTGATTGAAATTGAAATATTGCAAAACCAAACCCCTTGTTGAGGCTAATATTATCTCAGGGCTCAACCTGGCATATTTGTTGGAAAGCTGAAGATGAGTATGATGTGCAGCTCTGGGGCCTGTATGGAAGGAAAATACATGAAGACGGTGTCAGTGTGGCGATGTGGGGCAGAGTCCTGGTTGGTGCAGTGAGAGGGGTTGGAATGGAGGCCAAGGAGGCCTCTCTCCATGTTGATGTTCCCATCAGGAGCAGCCAAGTGGAGATGACTGCTCACCAGGCAGCCTCTCCTGGCAGCGTAGCACGGCAGTGGTCTGGGCTGAAGTTAAAGATATGATGTTGACAGCAGGACAGCATCTGTCCTGAGAGGACACAGCACCTGCAGCACGTGTGCCCTGAGAAGAAGGACAGTGACTCTTCTGGGTAACTGTCAAGCATGTCTTTCCATATTGCTGGGGGAGGATTGCGTTAGCAAGGGGTAGTGACATGGGAAAACGAGGTCTTGCTACCTTTATGTAATTGCTTTTGCTGTGACATAGTTCTATAGTCACAAAGCGTGGCTGATACTAGCTAGGTTAATGATTTTTTTGTGGTTTCTCCTCCCACTGCAGCTCGGTTCATTCTCCAGCGAGGTTTCACAGAGGACAGTAGCATTTCCTATACAATCCTTCATCTAGATCAGTCGTAATGTCTGTTTTTCCCCTACTGCTTGCTTATAAGATGTAGGAAATAGGTTTCCTACTCTCTTCCCTTTGCCTACATTCTTCTAGTCTGTGTCCTCTAGGGCATATAGGTGCTGGCTTGAAAAAATAACTCCGAGAATGGTTAACTTCACTGCTTTCACTGAGTCTTAAGGGAGGTATAGAACTGAGCTCGTAAGTTATTTAAAACCAGTGGATAAGAGCTGGAGATTACATATAGCTATCACGGGAAACTGTACTTCCATGTAGTGACTCTTCAGTTCCCTATATTTTGTCCTGTTTAGTCATGTGCCAAGGTGCATCCACAGGTGCATCCACAGAGCAGCTGTAGTCTCCCACCTGCACTGCTAAGGTACAGCTGAATAAGGGGTGAAAAATGATTTTTCACAGAATTTTTTCTGTCTGTCCTTTTTGGCTAAATTCCTCTATATTTTGTCTCAACGTTTAAGAAATGCTGTTTTTTCCATCTTGATGTTCAAAAGTTTTCTTCTCAGGAAAATCTGAAAAGAAATACCATAAGAAAGGGTACTTTAGTTTTAAATTTTTTTTTGCCTGGTCATGTTTTCTGTGATGGGTACTCACTATGAATATTTACTCAGATATTTGAGGTAGCCATTACTGAACTTTAAAAACTTAAACTTATAGCAAATATGTTATTTAAGCTATGGTCCCATTTAGGGAATGAAGTTCCTTTTTTTTTTTCTTTTTTTTTTTCTTTTTTTTTCACTTTTCTTTAAACTGTAGTTGAGTGGAAGACAATCCTGTAGCCATTTTTTACACAGAATCATTTTACAACAAATATTTCTCATTATTTGTTACATTAAAAAACATTTTCTTGGCTTGTCTTTTTTTTGGTGCATACTTTTTTGGGGGATGTGTGATCCTGATGACTTTAGAGAGAAATACAAGCTTAGAAAACTGACTTTTGTGTTGAGCTGTCTTGGGAGATGCTGCTCACAGCTCTGTGGTGTTGTATGCCACAGGTGCTAAAGCAATGGGCATGGTCTAAAAGGACGAGTAGACTAAAAGAGACTTCTGAAGACAGTGTTCAAAAGGTTTTAGCAGATTAACATATTTGCAGCAGCAACAACATTGCTATGATAGACTGTAATGTTTCCAAAGGAGCCATTACAATCAATATTGCTAGCGATCCATAACTGAGAACTCTTTTAGTGGAATTTGAGTGGCAATTTTCCTCTCTGAAAACATAGAGAGAGTATAATAAGAAAAAGACCTCCAGTTGTAGAGTTGTTCTCTCCATTAAACAGAACAAAGTTTATACAATTTCCCCAGCATAAGTGCTTATTTAAGTATAATTAGGTGGTGTAACATCCATACTGTTTATCCTATCACGAGAAGAAGACACGTGCCAGCCTTGACGCCATGGCTGGAAGTCTACCAGTCTAAATACAGCTGTGTAACAATCCAGGAGGGTTCCAAAGGAGCTTTGGTGGTTTTGAGGTCAATATTCTGTTTTAATAACTCCCTAAGCATGCATTTGTGTATTGGACGACGGTTGTTCCAAAGGTACTTTTAAGATTTCCTGTAACATTGGCTAATATCCCTTGAACTTGAAATAGTCTCCAGATTTGCTCAAGGAGTGGGGTAGGGTTGAGGAGAACCTTGTGTACCCTGTTCAATAATGCTCTTTTTAAGAATCCTTGTGTATGCTGTTAGCATTTGAAGCATAAAGAAGGCATACTGTAGTAAGAGATCTGGGAGCTTGAGTTTTTTTTAAACTGAGATTGCGTCTGGGTTATTGCCTTCATTCTGGGCTTCTCCATTTCAGTAAAATATCAGTGAATTGCAGGGAATGAAGAGAACAACAGCAAACCTGATTATACAGTAAAAAGAACTGGCTTACTAAGAAGGCTTTTGAAAGAACTTGAGTATGTACAGCTTGTCCAAGCAATGACAAAAGCGTTGTATGAAAAGTGTCTAGTATTAGAAGATTCTTAGAGGTTTAAAATGAAGGGATTATTTAGTATTCAAAGAGCTAGAGGTAAGAGTAATGTAATGATATTATAAATGGAGAGGATTTAAGATAAAAGGAGACTTTCACAGTGAACTAGTTTAGATTGTGGAATAGCTACCCAAAGGAAGTGGTGGAAATCTCCAGACTTTTGATGTTGTAGAAGATGGATAAAATAATAATAATAATAAAAAAAAAATCTAGGAAACATTAGCTATGTTATAGTCATTGTGTGACATTCAGGCAATATGCTAAGGATGGAGTGGATGACCCCGTTAAGTCTTTTCTGTACCCTGGAAATCTGGGGTACTGGTGGAATTGCTGTTGTATAGGGGGACATTTTCAAAGACACAAAGGGATATCAAACACCTACTGCTCATTAGAATCAAACTGATGCCTTTGCATTCTCCCTAAAACTGTGCACTTCAGTATATTTTGGTGGTACTCGCCTACGAGAGCAAGGAAATCGGGGTTTGGAAGTGTTTCTGTATTAACTCATACAAGCTTATAAATTGGGCATGTGTTTAAAAGCTGTAGCTGCTTCACCAGGGCTAGCGGGCACATCCACAGAAGCATGGACTCCATTAAAACCTGATTTAAAAGACATTTTCTTGCAGGAGAATCTGAACTCTGGTCCTCCTTAGCTTCCTTGGGACCTCTGGCAATTGTAGCTTGAGTCCCCCAGGTACTTTCTGAGCTGTGTGTATGGTATTTCATGGTATCCCTTCTCTTTGATGTTCCCGATTAAAAGTCCTTCTAGCCTTTTTCTTTTCCTGATGTCAAAACAGATGTCAGGAGAGTAGAGATTTTTCTGAGAATGCCAGTGAGATCGGTGGCTTGGGTGTCCCTCCTCTCCCCTCAGGTGTGGTCCCTCTGCCACTTCCCCCTCATTTCTGCTGGTACCTTAATTCTCTTTATGGTTCAGTCTCCTGCCTTCTCCCATCTGCTGCTGTTTGCTCAGCTCGCTTCCAGAGACCTGTGGCTAGCAACAGAGTTGTTGGATGTGCCTGGCATGCTTCAGATGTAATTTTTTTCCAGTGGTGCTCTCCCTCCCCCTGCCTTGATCTGCTGTTTTTGCTGTTGGGATGAAGGTTTGGGTTTTCTGGAGCTCTCTAAGTTTGGTGACTTGACTATTCTCTTGTGTCAGAAGTTAATCTTTCACGCAAACCACATCATTGTTGTCATCTGGGAAATGAGGGTGGATCTCATATTAATGCTTTCTTAAGCTTACCATTGTGTTGTATGAAAATAAATCAGCCTTAACACTTAGAATTTTGGTGAGCTGATGGCAATTAACCCTAATGTGGGTAAAAACCATTTATACCCCAGAAAGCCAGAGGTGAAGGAAAACCAGGATGAGAGATCCAAACCATTGCAAAGAGGGAGAAACAGATTTTTAATGGGGAAAAAAGGTGGTAGGTCCTCAGAAGCAACATACTGGTTGCAGGGAAAGGAGGTTTTGGGGTAAAAGGACTGAGCAGAGACAATGAGTAGGTCTTATTGACACTTGCACAGTGAGAACCAAGTGAGGGAGACATGTGCTGTCTTGCTCAGAGGTTGTAGCAGTTTCCACACCCAGCATGATGCTAATCCAGAGGTGCCCTGGTGGGTGCTGGTCTTCTACAGTCTGTCATCGTATTTCCCAATTTAGCACTGGAATATAATATATTTGAGAAGTCTGAATTGTGTCATGTCTTTGGGAGGAGGGTAGTTCAAGTAATCTAGCTTGATCTACACCTAGCATAATCTGCTTACACCGTTTATTATTGCTGTTAACTTTCTACTTTATTGTTTTTAATTGATTAGGCTTTGTTTACCTTCAGTAGCCTGCATTTTTGTTTGGAAAAGGCTGACACTGTCTCCTGTCTTCCCCCTTGATGTGACTTGCATAACTTTTTAAATCCTGACCGTGCTATACAACTAGGGACTGGAAATAAATTCAATCTTTTAGCAGTTCTCATGTGTGTCATGCCCTTATTACAGTACCAGTAGGGCAATGCATTATTTTTCTTGCGCTCTTCAGTCTGTGTCCCAGTGTTAACAGCATTGCTTGGCGTGATATTTTTGTTTGTTGTTAGGTCAGTTTGACACAAAGTGCTCGTAGGACAGTACGCAGCCAAGCATAACTAGGTGCATATGCCACAGATGGCAGCAGCAAGGAAAACAAGACAGGCTTGATTTTCTCCACAGGTTTCAAGGTGTTCTCAAAGCAGCTTCTAGAAAACTGCTTTGAGGCTAAAGGGGTGGGAGGGTACGCATGTGTATATACACATATATATTTAGAAAGCTATAGCAGGTTGCAAACCTTTTAAATGTAGCTGGAACCTGTCTTGAAATGAAGAAGCAGACAGAAATCCCACTCTGTGCTACCTCTGTGTCCTTGTTCAAACATAATAGGTTTTATGGTGGTATTGGTCCTGAAAAAGCTAAACAACATCATTGTAAGTAGCAGCGCTGGATACTACCTATGAAGGAGCCAATACAAAGAGTCTTCAGAATTTAAAGAGGAATTGAGAATAGTGTTGGAATATAGACTAGGGAAAACTAGTAATCAGAAAAGCTATAGCATTGTATAATTGATAACCGAGAACCTATAAATTACCAGTAAGCATTACAATAATAAATACCTGGGGCAGAGCATACCATACAGCACACATTTTAATTTCTGAGGAGTGGGATTTCTGTAACAAGAGCAGAATTAATCTTTTATCTTCATCACCTTGTTATCATGTAATAGGTCCCCACTGAGTTGCACCCTCTCTCCTGGTGATATTATCTAGCATGATGACATAGTTACAGTGAAAGGGATTGTATTTCTTGTGGGCAAGAAACAGTGGTTTTCTGTATCATGTTTGCCATTAAAAAATCCTGATAGCACTTTTGTATAGTGCTTTCCCCAGCATTGATGCACACATTCCTTATATTCCTTTCAGAAACGTTCAGGAGCACATGTTCACAGTTTCTGTGGGAGTTGTTTTAGTAGCAATCTAGCGCGGTAAGATCTGTATTGTTTGTTAAGCAAATCAGCTGCTTCAGCCTCCTGTATTAAGAATGCAGACTTCTAATCTGGAGCCTTACGCATTTAAAATTCAGGTGTTCCTGCAATTAGATTTTTTTATCCTTTCATTTGCAAAAGGTTTGAAAAAATTATCAGAAATAAACTGTTGCAGATACAGTCGGTAGAACCTCTAATGTATTTGTTTACCTCTTTACTTATTTACTTTTTGCCTACTGAGTCCAAAAGCCATGAAACCCTCAGTCATGGACCCTACATATTTTTGGAAGTACACACCTGATGTGTAGCTGTGCAGCCGGGCTGCTTTACCTTACAGTACATGGCTCCCTCTTGTAATCCTGGTGTAAATTCCTTCTTTGCTGAAGGGACCACAGCCGAAGGGAGGATAAGAGATGTCTAAGTGTCTTAGCATTGTGCTGTAGCAAATTAAGCCTGAAACTGAGAGCTGTGATACCGAGTCCTGATGCTCAAATGGATGTTTATAGTGATGGGAAGCGGCCACCCGATCTTTCCGTTGTACAGATCTACTAACCAAGCAAAGGTTCTATGCAAGGCTGTTTGTATTGTGCTGCTGGTACACTGAGACACGCCACCCTTGAAGGACACTTCCCTGATCTGTAATCCGGGTGGGGAATCATGCTGAGCACCTGCATGATTCCTTTGACAGCTTCACTGAAGCAGTTGGATTCTGCTTTTGTAGTAGGTGGCTGGGCTGGAAGGAAAGATCCACATTTCCTATTTCACACAGTGTTATCAGTGTGTGTGCAGCAAAGAATCATTTCATATTCCCCATCTCCAGATCATCTCAGGTGTTTGGCCAGTTTTGGACCCCTCACTACAAGAAAGACGTTGAGATTGTGGAGCGAATCCAGAGAAGGTCAATGAGGCTGGTGAGGGGTCTGGAGAACGAGTCTTATGAGGAGCGGCTGAGGGAGCTGGGGTTGTTTAGCCTGGAGAAAAGGAGGCTGAGGGGAGACCTTATTGCTCTCTACAACTACCTGAGAAGAGGTTGTAGTGAGGTGAGGGTTGGTCTCTTCTCTTGGGTAACAAGCGATAGGACGAGAGGAAATGGCCTCAAGTTGTGCCAGGGCAGGTTTAGATGGGATATTAGGAAAAATTTCTTCACCTAAAGAGTTGTCAAGCATTGGAACAGGCTGCCCAGGGAAGTGGTGGAATTGCCATCCCTGGAGGTATTTAAAAGACGGGTAGATGTGGTGCTTAGGACATGGTTGAGTGATGATTTTGTCAGTGTTAGGTTGATGGTTGGACTCAATGATCTTAAAGGTCCCTTGCAACCTAAATGATTCTATGATTCTATGTTTTGGAAGAGCTTGATTGTATTTTAGTGGCTAGCACTAGACCAATTGTTCTGTAGACTCACAGGGGCTGGAAGGATGCGAAGGAGGCTGTTTCAGCAGGGAAACTCAGTAGTCGGGCTGTGGGAAGGTAAGCTTAGCATTACAGAAAGATTCAGCTTGATGTGACTTTCCTTGGTTTCTAGAAGCTGCCAGTACATAAGCTCAGAGGTTTAACCCAGCCACAAGTATAATCACTCTCAAACTAGCCTTGTATCATCTCCTTTGCAGAATGCTTCTAGACAGATTTTGGTGGTATTATTGTCAATTTACAGTGAATGCATAATATATTAGAGCCATAGTTTGCCCCAGACAGTCTTGGAATTGCAAACTTTTTAGGAAAGAGTCATACAAGTTAGTGCCAGGAGCTGGCAGAAATGGTTGAGAGCTTGCTACCGCTCAATTATCTCATTCTATCACATGGTGTAGAAGGTTTTCCCCTATTAAATATGCTGTATTGTAATTTCATTTACATAGTTGACAATTTTTAATGTTCCTGTAGCTGAAAAAAGATAAAAAGTTCAAAAAGCAAACAAGCTTAACAAACCAAGCAAAAATTCCCTGGGGACTTTGACCATGGAGAAGGAATCATTACGAGCAAAGCACTTTGAATGAAATCATGATTACTTATGCAAATGCACAAACTACTCCCAATTAAACAAGCAAGTTAGGTCCTTAATAATGGTTTGGTTATTTCAAATGAGAAATGTTGCAGCTATATTCAAGACTGCGTTCAGGCTCTCATTACCTTTTTCCCCTCTTGTCCCACAGTGGATCTGTGTTCTTAGCTGTGCCAAAATGACTTTAAACACACAAGTGTGTAGCTTGTAGATGAGCCAGAGTTTTGGCTAGAAGTGATATGATGAACATTTTTTTGAAGATATAAGTATGAACAGTCAATATAATCAGGAGACAAACGTGTGCGTTCAGAGACAGGTCCTTCTTCTAGTCTCCTGTGTCAGTCTGTTGTGCCTCCTGGGACTTTGCATATGGTTTGAGCTGGAGAAAAGCCCTTGCTGGATGACACACCAAAGCTGTAGCTGACATTCAGAATAGAGAAAGCTATAAAGCAAAGGCACTTGGAACTTCCCCAAATGCTGCAAGAACAAACAGTGACATTTTCCCCCCTGTTTTTATTTGATTTAATGATTTGGCTTCAAGTCAGTTTTTGTTTCGATTGTTTAGTTTCAGCTGAAGTACATTTTGCCGTCCTCCTTTTCTCCTTCCCATCCATTGCAGTTCTTTCTCCATACATCCTTCCTGAGGAATTTCTTTAACAAAAATAAGAAGGGAGGCACACAGAATTGATGGACACTGTGGTGGTGTCTCAACTACAAGGGCAGTTTGTGGGGTATCCCTCCTAAACCGTCTGTAGGGTACCCCAAGGTCCTGATCATTCAACTTGGGAGATTTACTGCAGTCCTTGCTTCTGGCATTTGTGAGTCTTTGTTCTGGTGAGACCATGTTGTACTTAGTTTATGTGGAACACTTGGGTGCATTAAGGTCTAGATGTACCCAGTTGGATCGTGACGTACGATTAGGCTGTAGTCCCAGCGTTCGCCCAGACTTGGGAACTGGGAAGTGTTCCTGCGCCCTGCAGGTCACACTCACCCTTTGGGAATGGCTCCAGTGGGATTCTTACAGGATCAGTGTTTACCCCATATCTCGTAGTCTTTTAAACTTGAGGTGGAACTACACCACCTTCCCCCAAACCCCCACAGAGCTCCTTCCTATAGCCTTGGAGAAACCAAGTCAGGTTCATGTGTGTTTGGAAAACTATAGCTGCTCCTCTTTTCTTATTCCCTCTGGAATGACTGGGAATCTGTAAGATGGGAATGGACAAATGTATAGAAGAAGTAGCTCAAAACGTTTTATCAACCAATATCTTATGTATCAGTTCAAATAAAGAGTCAAGTGTATTTAAAAAAAGAAAAGGCAAACCAATCCACCTTCCCACAGAAGTATCTAAAGCACAACACGTCTAGCAGGGTTTTGGTCTAATGAAGGTTGTTCTACTTCTATCTTCAGTTTTCATTACAGGAATGCAACTCCTGAATTTGAATGCACTGTGCTCCACTTAAAAACATACTGTACCCTTTCAACCTTGTAAAGACTGTGCTTTTGGGTTGGCTTTGCATGCTGCTCTGTTGGCTGGGAGCAACCTAGCCCATGTTGCTTACTTAAATAAAAGAACAATATGAAGTAAACAATCTCAGATATTTTGCCCTTTGTAAGTTGTGTGTAGGGTAGGTAAGAAAAAAGATTAGCCAAAAATTTTAATATGAGGAAGCGACATGATATGAATATATGCTTGTGACCCTGATCCCAACTAGTGTAGGAAAAAGAAACAAAATTGAGTAAGCCTTATTATATTTTTCAGACTCCTTTTAGCCTGCAGCCTTTCTCCTTTTTCTCACAAACCACTAGAATTTAATTTGGATAGTTCAGCAAACCTACAGTCAGATGCAGAATTGATTTATAGATGCTGCTATTAAAAGCTGATTATGTGCACACGAAACAAACCGTAGAGCTCAATTAATTAGGATGCCTTCTTCAAAGACTCTTCTGCAGGAGTTTGTTTTATAATTCAGTTCATACTGTATGTTTAGCTTTAGATGCACTTCAGAAACTCAAGAGCACACCCTTTGCTAAGACAAGCTACCCTTCCATTTAATAACTGTTTGTTTTTATTGTGGACTGGAAAACATCTGTAATGAATGGCTTGTCCTAAACTGTATTTGCACGTAGTCTTTCCACTGTGCAATTTAGTACGCTGCTGGTGCTGTGTGTGGGTTTTCTTGCTTACCTCCAGTCACTTGCTCATGGCTGCTTCCAATATATTTTTGGGGTGGGGTGGGGGGTGGGGGAGGCTAGTTAACTGGGCTAGTTAAAGCCGGATAAGTTGCCTTATACGGTTCCTCATATGTTTGCGTGAGTGCAGTTGGCACCGTAGGGATGAGGAGAAGGAATTAAAGGCTGGTGGCAGAGCAAAGGGTACAACCACCTCTTTCTGCAGCACCAGTTTAGACTGTTGGAAGGGCCTTTGGACCTCTGGAGTGAGTACTGTAGAAAGTTAGACTTAGTGTCTTTGTTGTAGTGGAGTAATTATCATTTCATGAGCATGACTGAAATGACAGTGTCTGCACTTGCCACCTCCAAGAAACACTTGCCTGGCTTTGGTGTTTGCTGCAAAGCTCTGACTGCAGATTGTCCCCGAGAGGGGAAGATGTGTCCTAGTTGTGAGGGCTGTTGCAAGCGCAGGGTAGAGGCAGCCACTAAGTTTGTCCTCTGAGGGTCTGAGTTCCTGCAGGTCTTGTGGTCAGTGGATTTCTTTGCTGGGTTTTCAGATAGTTGTGCAAATCTTAGATCTTAAAAGACTTGGGTTTCCATGCCTGTGGCCACATGATCACCTCATAACTAGATGTCGTAGCTGAAGGTTGACCACCACTTGCTGTTTGTCTGTGTCCTTGTAAGTCATTATCATTGCCAACCATGGTATGAGGCAATTCTCCCTTCCTTAGCCTCCTTCCTCCAGTCTCGTGTTGTTTTCGATACTTTTGCTAACTTGCATGTCTCAAACCAGATGCGTATGTTACCACATTAGCATAATTATTCCTTCAAAACGCATTTCCATGCTATAACCTTTGACTTGAACAAGGAGTGTGACATGCTTGGAGTTTACATTTTTTTTTCTTTCATTGTCACTTTGCACTTTGTTCTTCTGTAAATTAAAAATAGAATGTTAATGCTGTGGGGCTCTGAGTTGTTCTGGTGTGGTCAAAGCAAACACATGCTATATTCTAGGAAAGTAAAACCAATATATAAGTATCATGGCTGGAGACAAGTTTCTAATTGAAATTAATAGTTTTCTCCTTTTTTTTTACATTCTAATATAAAAAGATTTATGCCTTTGGTTTTGTGTATTAGAAATGTTCACAGTATGAGGTTTTTATGTAACTGTTGAGAAACCACAAATTATTATCTGAGATATACCAGTTTGATTTTCCAAGCTATTATGGAAGAAGTCCAGTTCCAGTAAAGTATTTTCCTCGGGTCTTAAAATGATTACTAGAAGCCAAATGTCAAGAACAAGCCTGAATTGGTATTTATTGAGAACAGCTGGTGATCTATCAAGCACCTACTGCTAGTGTTCAAAAGCAATTGGAATGAGAGATTTGCACTGTTGTGTTGGTGTAAAAAGAATGGATCTAATGGATCAAGGACCGAATTTCAGTGGTCTGTCTTTAGGAAATCCACCTGATGCCCCCTCTGAGCAAAGGGTGCTGTGCTTCATCAGAGTGGTAATAATTCAAAAGGCCACAAAGCTCTTTGGTACAGCAAGTATGAACTGACCTATTTGCAATATCAAAACTGAATGGCCACATGTTTTGGCAATTTAATACTCTAGCAGTTAATGTGACAATAATCTTAATATATAGGCTTTTAGTGTGATCTAATCAGGTCTTGATACTTTTGTCTGTATTTGAGAAGATAGTCTGAGGCCATGATGAATCATTATAAGGTTTGATAGATGGAAGGGTGGAAAACTCTCCTCCAATCTAGTGATTGGGTAATGATTTAAAGGGGTAGAGTAGACCTCAAAAAAGGCAGCTCTGTGTTTCCCCTCCCTGTCTCAGCTCAGCAATGAGGACGGGGGAGCTCCGTGAGACAGTCAGGGTTTGGTTCCTTGCTAAGGCACAGGCCATCTGTAGCACAGTGTTTGCATCCCAATAGCTCCAATTAGAATAGAAGTGCATGTAGGAAGGGGGAGATAATTATTTATGTGTGACTACCCACATTCCAGTAGTCTCAGCTTGCTCTGGTTTTTGTTCTCCCACTTTTATTTAGTTTAAGTTGCCTGTTCATCCTGACTGAGACCTCTGGGGCTGCAAGCCCTTCGGGCAGGGGAGCTGAGCCCCTCAGGGCAGACACTCTTTGACTCCGCACACAAGCAGGAAAATACAGTTTGGTTATACTTCATCAGATCTTCTGTCATTAATCAAAATGAGATTGTTCTCGTTTCAGTATAAGTATGTGATATGTTTGTGGGCACAAAAGCAGACTCTACTGATGAAACTCTAATGATAATGAACCTGCGATAGAAGAGGATGTTGGCTGGGATTTCTAAGCTGAGAAACCCAGCTCACCCCCCTGGCAAACAGGGTCAGAGGATGTGCTTTGCATCTCAGAATCAGACTCTATAGGTTTTTAAGTGGGTTCCACATCTGTATTTTCCTGTATTCTGTGTCTCGGTAGGAAAGCTGCTGCCGAAAGCTGCAGCGTGTGAAGATCCTGTGATCATGATTAGAGAATATGTTCCTTGTGTGTCCTTCCACTGCTCTGTCTCTTGGGAGTAGATTGTTTATATTGCTAGAAATTGTTAATGCAGTTAAACTATCTTCCAGCATGCAAACCTATGTCATTCCACTCTGTTGGTGTCCCTTGGCTAAAAATGAAAGCTTTGATGTAATTGTATTTGAGTTGCTTTATGATTTATTAACAATTCCATTAAAATACCATGAATGTCTGCTACAGCAATAGAGTTACGCAATCCACAGTAGAAAAGACATGATATTTCATAAAAAAAGTGTTAAAGGATATATATACTCTTTATTTTTATATATATATATATATATATATTCTTTCGTATGCCCCTTTGTAAAAAAAGTGAATCAAATTCAGCCTGGTGTGATGCTGTGCAGGAGCTTGGTTAGGACTTCAGGATTGTGCAAGTCATTGCATTTCTTAAACGCATACTAAAAAATATTCCTAGTCCATAAACCACAATAAACCACTGTTAATACAGAGTCACATCTTCACAGGGACAGATTAAAGAATAAACCTGTTTTTCTGAACAGTGGTGTAAGCGTGCTTGAGAGCTTACCTCCAGTGCTGCCCAAAGAAAATCACTGTTTCTATTGCAGTTAGCTCTCTGCTGCTCTTGCTGTCCCTGAATTAGTGTCCCTGAGTTAGAGCAGGTTGGTCAAATTGCAATGACAAAAAGCTTGTGAATTGATGGAGTTCTTACACAGTTGATTACACATGCTAATGAATTGATTTTGTGCATTAAAAATAGGTATTAATTTTTTTCTAGTTTAATGTATTATGGAAAACCTTGGGAATTGTTTTTCTAGCATTTGACATCTTATTTTGTAAATTAGCTCTCCAGAGGACAGAAGGTTGGGTCTTTTTATTTTCTATGCATGTTCCATGCAAATTCAGCAGAAACATTGCTTCAGTCTTGGTTGTGTGCGGGTTTTTAAAAGCAAAATCTTTATTGTGTGTGTGCAATTACTCTAAGAAATGTTCATGACATCCTGTGCAAGAAGCAGCAGCAACATACTGCACAACTGGAGTATATAGTGATTAATTAGCAACAATATATTTTGAAAGATGGTGAATTTTTAAATTAATTTAAACTATTACTTGAAGATGATTAAATTGTCCCTAAGGAGATGCTGCTCTTTGAGTTTTTTGTTGTTTTTTTTTTTTTGATTCTTTTTAATTTTTTTAAAAAATTAATTGCATAGTTATTAAGCGTAACATTTTTGTAGAAGTCATTAAAAAGTTGCTAAGGTTGAGCTTCAGTTTAGTCTCATATCCAGCGTTGTCACTCTGTACTTTGCTGCTACTGAGTCCGTATTTTGGATGAGATATTAAAGGTACCATCTGGCCATCCATAGAGAAAGTAAGAGTCATGACCCTGTGTTGAAAATACCACCTCTCACCCCCTCAGTAGAATAGGTGTCCTAGAAAAAGTGTTCTCTTTCATTGAAATGGTTCCCATTGAATGTAAAATGGTTGTTTAAAATACTTTAGCTCCTACTTTTGCTTGTCTGTTCAATTGTGCTCCTCAGAAGTAGCTTGTGATTTTATAAGCTCTTTCAGTTGAGGATATAAAGTAAAATAAGATTTTATACTGAGTGTTTTTTTGTTATGTTTTTTTTTTTTAGATACTTCAAGAAGTGTAAAGGCATCTCCAGAAACAGCCGAAATCTTTTTTCAGAAGCTAAGAAATAAAAATGAATTCACAGTCCTGGTGACCTTAAAACAAGCTCATTTGAATTCAGGGGTTATTCTCTCTATTCATCATTTAGATCACAGGTAAGTACAGCTACCTGTATGCTAGGTAACGAAAGTATATGTATTTATGCAGTCAAAAATTGAACATAAATTAGGGCAAAATTATTGTGTAGCAGGTCATCTGCAAGTATTTATAGTGTTTGGGTAGGCATATTGTGCAGATTCATAAAAAAAATCACAAGTCCAAGTCAGCCAAGGGAAAGTGGAACAGCTGTTATTCTTTAAATGTCTCTTGCCACCAAAGGCATGAAAAGCCAGTTCTCTCTTGTCATTCATAACTGTAAGGACCAGATGCCCAGCTGGTGTAAAGCTGCCATGTGTATTTAGCTACACTGACTCACAAAGCCTGGCCCTGTACATCCACCTTTTCACCAGTTGGTTTTCAATACTGCAAGCAGTTTAAAAAAAGGCAAAAAAATCCTCCAGTTATGGTCTTACCTCTGCCATGAATGGCAGAACACTTTACTCAAAATGTTGTCAGCCTTAAAAAACTAAAGTGAATGACACGGAGCATTTAAGGATTATCTGTTGATAGGATAAGGACTGCTAGAGAAATAAGATATTCTTTATATACCTGTCTGAATAATGGCTATTAAAGATAACCACCCTATGATTCTGTGACAGAATAAAAAGGAGTTTTAAAATGTGCACTTTCTAAGCAGTCATTAGCACAAGCAACAGATGATCTCTGCTTTAGGTTCACAGTCCTTTTTATTTTCCTGTGTACAATCTCATAATTCATTCTTGATAGTCTCATTATAAAACAGAAAAAAAAAACCAAACCCAAACCGAAAATGTAAAGAGAGATGTTCAGGCAAAGCAAAGTACCTGTTTCTTTTTCATGAGTGTACAAGTTTTCAATAGCAGACACGGTGTCAATTGTTTTGTGCTGAAAGATAGTCCAATTTTACTTTTATTCTATTTCCTAGAGGCCCCATCTTCTGCAATTCACTTTAAAAAAACCCAACCAAACAACAAAAAAACAACCAGAATAAACCCAAGAAGAAGAAAAAACCACACACATTCCCAAGGGCCATTATGCTAAGTTTATGAAAGCATCTCTACACTTTCAAGGGGGTGTTTGAATGCCTCCTGGGTGATGTTTACTGATGTTGTATCATAGACGAGCCAAGGGGCTTCTCTGTTGACTGTTACCTACTTCTTCTCATCTGTGGGAGTGAGCAAGGGACAGAACTGGGCAGCTGTGATTATTGAGTTTCGATCTCAGACTGTACCACTATATGTGCAAATCATCCCAGATGGAAAAGTTTATTCTGTCTCAAATGAGAGAGACAGGGTCTGCAGGGCCAGCTGTGCCCTGACAAAGCTTGTTTCTACGTTTGTAGGAAGAACATGGATTAGTTGGACTACTGATGGAATTAACAAATATATTTGAAATTTCAAAATTAGAGATGAGACTTTCCTTTCTGTGCCAAAATAGCTGCAGAGGTGGGCAAAGAGATCACCAGTGTGAAACTCTCGGATTCTGGAGACATTAACTTGGAGAGTGGCCAACTGGCAGAAAACACTGCTGGTTAGTGAACATAACGAGTGATAAAAGTACAAAAAATAATGTGCAATGAACTTTCATTGAAGTGATGCAGAAGAATTTGAGATATTAATTCTTGAAGTGAGTAAAGCTGAGCAAATAGCCGTGCTGTTGGTCTCAGGCAAACAAGACTGCATTAAATTGATTATATCCAGCCATAGCAACGACAAGAAAAGGTTAGAGCAATGCAGGTGTCCTGGTCGTGTGTTCATACAAACATAATGCTGCTTATCTCATTTAAATCTGATTCATCCATGTCATCTGCCTATGCCCATATAAAATAAGGTTGTAAAAGAGAGACAAACAGGACTCTGAAAATCCACTTGTTTTATATTGGGATATTTTTAGGGATGGGGGATTAGACTTTTAACAATGTATTGATAACATCTCTACTTTTTCAAGAAATTTCTCTCATACCTTAAATATTTACAGGTTTTACTGTTATATTTCCACCCTTTTCTGTTTATCTGCATATTGGAATCTGAAGTGTCTAGCTGCAATGGAAAGCATTTGTCGAGGTTTCTAGCTGAAACCAGGTGGACTGCAGGATGTGTGTAGGTATTTTAAGGGTGAATGCATAATTTAGTGCCATTGCTGAGCATTTTTGAGGCCCTTTTCTCTTACCTGTGGAATCTTTTAGTTCTCTTATTCTAACGTGATAATGTTAGAGGTATGAAAACCAAAGATAATACCCAGTTCACACCTTGCTGAAAAAAACTCCTACCACCATTTTAGCCAGTGTGATCTCTTTATCTTACTGTGTCCTCTTAAGTGATGCCTAGTGTTTACAATTTTTCTATAGGGATGTATGCTCTATGTTTGTTTTTGAGTTCTCCTTGTCAGCCTTTGGATAATCAGAGAGGAAAAAAAAAAGCCTTCTAGGTTATTTAGGCAAATAGAATCACTCCTCAGGTCAGTTTTGGATGAAGCAGCTAAAGAACAATCTACTTGTGAATATTTCATTGATTCTTTGGGAGAATATTAGGTTATCTATTTGAAAAGAAACTTGAGGAATTTGTTTTAAAGATGTTAGGCCTAATCTGATGCCCTTACAGTCAGGGAAAATCTTGGTTTGCCTCAGCAGCTGTAAAATCATTCTCAACTAACCTATGGCCAGAAAAAACTTGTGACTATTAAATTAGATGTGCCCTTAAGCTTTTAATAAACACATTCTGGTCTATTCTGTGCTAGGATGTACAGGAAGATGTCTGTGTGCCATAGTAGTGTTTGTTCAATTCAATTGTGCTGAAATGAGGGCTGATTTAGGTGTGGATGATACTGGAATTAAGCTAGCATCTCTGACTCTCCTATAGTATCTCTTATGGTTTTCATTTGCTTTTATGATGAATGACAATAAGGACAAGAAAATGTAGAAGTAAAAAGGAAGCATTTGGATGGGTTACATTAAATAACTGCTTCTTCAGTACAAGATTTCCGTCTCTCTGACCCTGCCTGCTTCTGACCAGGGACTTGTCTGTAACAGTCTTTTAGTTAAACAACTTCTTGTGAACTCTGTCACAGCAGTCGTCATAGTTGGCAGGAGAAGTAACAACGCCAGACCTGACTCCAATCCTTTGCACCAGCTTTAGCCTTGTATAGCCCTTCTGATGTCAAAAAAATTGCTCTAGTATCAAACTGCTCCCTTGTGGAATAGAATCACACCTGGCCATATTCTTAATTTACAGTAGTCAGTACTAGCTCCTGCTTTTCTGCAGTGAGGGAGTGGAACGGTGGTGAGGAAGGCTGGAGGTGACAATAACTGAAGGATATAATCAGTCATCACACAAGTAACTTCTCATATGTTTTATTTTACAGAGATTTCGTAACAGCTAATGGTTCTAGGGTAAAAGAATTTTTAGGGTAAAAGAAAATCAAAATATTTGTTTAAAAAGTGGAAAAAGGTATGTTCGTTTATTCAGTGGCTTGGGAAATATTTTATGCGTTTTTGAAAATAGATCTGAGTAAAAACATTCTCTCTCTGCGTGCGTCTAGGAACTTTGGTGCAAATAGGCTAATTTACAATTGAGGACACTTGCTAAATTGCAGTTACATTTTAATTTTATAATTTTCTTTAAAACTATATGCTTAAAATAGTCTACATGATTCAGAGTTTACTGATTCAGTCTCTGTTGTCTAGTGTTTTTTGTTCTTTTTTGCTGTTTCCCTTTTGAGGAACATCAAAAATGAATACTTCCACGGGATACGGTCATGCAACGGCATAAGGCTTTGAGTCTTAAGAAGCTTTCAGGACTTCTGTCCCAAAGTTTCCCCTCTAACATCATGTGGTGAATGCTTTCCCTGGGCTATCAGACAGATGCAGAAATTCTCCATGTAAACCTGAGGCTTGGACATTTGCTGAGGCTAGGCTGTTGCTGTCACCACAAAAAGTAGCTTCTGAAAGGATTTTCTACAGATGTAGTCATCTTTTCTACTCTGTTAAATGCTTTTATTTTTCTTTTCCTAGTTGAGTATCAAAGCTGTCTTCCCCTTTTATAATCATTATGCTTTTCTCTAGTATTTAATATATTCAAATCTTTGAAAACGGATCTTAAAGTGAAAGAATCTGATGCAATACCTGTAACTATCCCTTTCTAATTTTCTCATATTCTTCCACAGAGATCGCTTTTTTCCCCCACTGACTAGAGCAGCTGAGGAGTTCAGGCAATGGTAGTTTCGGGTACAGCTTGGAGGTGACACTTTCAAAAAAACTCCTGTAGCGTCAGGAAATCCAAATTGCACCTCAGTAATTGTTCAGATGAGTTTCAGGCAGCTGAATACATATTTCTGGGCAAATTTATGTACGGCATATATCTGAAAGATAGAAATTACAAATGTTTTCTTAACTCGAGAGCATCACCTTGACCACATAGAGTGCCCTGCTTAAAATGCATTGTGCTTTACAATGACAAGATAAATATTTTGAATGATGTTAATGAAGTGATGCCTTAAGTCAGAGTGGAAGCACTGTTAAACGCTGATTGCTGTGTGCTTGCTCTTGGCCTTCAGTTTAAGCTGTATTATCCTCCTCATTTCACTTCTGAATTTGTCTCAGCTTCTTCTTGATGAAAGAATCAGCAGAGAGATGATTTTAATCTGTGACCGGCTTGTAATATATGTTAAGTCTCACTATTCCATCATATATTTTCATTTAATTGGCAACAGTGGAATGATGTAATAAAGCTTTTTGCTTCCTTCATGGTTAGATTGCTTTATGCAACTAATATTATATTCATATCTCTTGAGGTATTGTGTATTAGGACCCTTAAAGGATGAAATCATTGGATTCATTTGGGCAACTGGCTCTAGGTGGTCCTGCCTGAGCCAGGGGAGTTGGACTAGATGACCTCCAGAGGTCCCCTCCAACCTCAATCATTCCGTGATTCTGTGATACTGCGATTGTAGTTTAACCATTCTTTCCTTCGGTTAATGCTTTTTATATCCTGGAACGGAGCAGTAAAATCAATTGAATATTGTGGACAGGCATTCCCTGCACTTAATTGTGTATCTCTATTAATTTATTCAATTTCTGCCTTACTTAGCATTTGTTTTCACAGCTGTTGGTGTCTTGTGGTTATCTGCTGTCAAATGGGCTGTACTGTACAGCAGTTTCAGACCTCTTTCAGTGTCTAGGAGGAAATTATCTGTGACAATTTCTCTCTCTTGCAGATTTAGCTGTACAAGGAGATAAGTTGCCAGAGGTGAACTCCTGATGCATGAATTTTGTTCTGTCATTTGACCATTGTATTAAAATAGAGGTGGAACTGTATGTTCTCTGCTTTTGATATATGAGTGTCTGTATTTCTGGACTGCAGTATGAAGTCTATTCTTTTCTCCAACATCACTAAATCTGCTGCAAACATATTACACTCAGAAAGACTTTCAATATTACCACTTAAACCAATACTACAGAGTTATGTTGGTTTTGTTTGAGGGGGGCTTTTCTCCTGCCCATCAGTAACTTGCAGAGCAGATATTAGGTAAGAATAACATGGGGTTAATTTTCAAACATTAAGGCTGTATGTGGCTGTTCCCTGTTCCTAAAGTAGTAGTAGCTTATTTCTGCT
Source organism: Limosa lapponica baueri (assembly GCA_002844005.1). Classification (NCBI taxonomy): domain Eukaryota; kingdom Metazoa; phylum Chordata; class Aves; order Charadriiformes; family Scolopacidae; genus Limosa; species Limosa lapponica. Next base: position 1,058,613 of record KZ505647.1, on the reverse strand, counting down.
TTTTAAACTGCTCCGTGGTGATGTATTAATGCTCTTTGCCAGAAGAATGGAGGGTTGTAATATTCTGTATTTTATTTTTTTGGTGGTAAATCTTAGTTGCTGTTTCTTACTATTCCGACAATATTTATGAATCCTCTTACATTTATTCCTCTAGTGATGTAAAACTCCTCTGGTGTCAGTTGCCTTTTCTTTTGATGCAGTTTGCATGTTTCATGAAAGGTGCCAAAAAAAAAATAAATGGTATTTTCTTTCATTCATTCACTGCTTTTCTAGTGCTTGGGAAGATTCCGTGGGACAAAGGATTCTCTGTGTAGCCACTGAACATTTGGCTGGGCTCTTGCCTGTACCACAAAAGAGAAAGATTCCTTGTTTCTGTTGGTTTGGGAGATTAACTTCTAGCCCCGAGTGCGTGGTTGGAGGGAAATGCTTGTAAAAGAAGCAATCTTGTGTTATACTCACTTTAATGTCTTCATAACATTGGGAATGACCTGTTTCTTTAAGTGTTGGTTATAAGGGATGTTATTAAATTGATTGGTGCCTTGTCACTATTGCCTGGATTTTTTTTTCCTTCAGTTTAGTTTATACTTCATGACCAAAAAAGAGAAAAAAAGTTGCCAATAGGATGTAAATTCTTGTAATGCACCCATCTTAAATCTACCTTCCTGTGACTTCTGTTAATTCAGGTGAGCCTGTATGTACATGATCGCAGTGCCAATTAATCCAGGGTGATTTGGTTGAAAACTTGTTACAAAATGCTCATATGAGCCCGGAGTTTTAATTGAGACTAGTGACAGACCTACTTGAATAAGAGAGAAGATTTGTCCCTGCCTAGGACACTGAAAACCACCACTGAAACAGTTGAGATGTGAGTTTTGACAGATGTTGTTGTTCTTCTACTGTTGTTTGAAAGGGTTTCTATTAACAAATAAATAACAAAGAAATCTGTATTCTGCCAGAGTAGGAAACAGGAAAAGTTAGGTTGAAATTGGCTTTTGTTTTCACTAATATATGCATCAGAATGTTGTTTGTTGTACTTGCAGTCCTCTTGCACTCCGGGGAGAAACTTTGTCAAGAAAGAGAGTGAGAGGAATGGTTTATACCATTTGTTTTTACAGTATTTGATGTGGGGAGGTTTCTTCCCTCCTTGATTTTTAGGAGAAAAGGAAGCTTCAGATAGGCAAGATTAGCGGGGCTGTGCGATAGTGAGAACAAAATGGGACTAAATACATTGATAAATGGGGTTAGTGAGAGAGATGGAAGGCATGAGACCAGTTGTTCAAAGTCAAGAATTGTATTTCAAGAAGTATTTCCCAGTTTGAGAATTCAATTTCATATTCACAGCTCAAACAAGGATGGCATGGACAACATGCTGTAACACCAGGTTTGAATTTTGGCAAGGCCAAGGTAGCACTTTTTGGGAGAATAGCTCTTCTGGAAATGCTTTGTGGATCTGGGTGGAACCTCACTTCCACTTCTAGCTCCTGCTGAGCACCCGCAAGTGCTGCAGGAAGGCTGGTTTGGGAGCCTCACCTTGTCATCAGCAGTGACATTAGAGGGTCCAGGATATCATGCAGCTGTGATGACCAGGGGCCCTTGGATCATAGCACTAAACTCAGCAGAAGCTATGCAGACTTTGCAGGTGGAGAAGGCAAGACTTTTCCTTGGGATTTAGGGGCGTAGCTGAGCTCAAAGCCTAGGGCATGAGTGGAGAGATCTCTCAGGTTAGAGGCAAGTTCTTGCCTTCAAAGCCAGCAATGGCTTCCAGGTCCCAGTAGCCCCACCAAAGTCAGATGAGGGGCTGCAAGATGTTGGTAGAAACAAAATCTTATTCATAGAATCATAGCAGAATTTGGGTTGGAAGGGACCTTTCAAGGTCATCTAGTCCAACCTCCCCTGCAATGAGCAGGGACATCTTCAACTAGATCAGGTTGCTTAGAGCCCCGTCCAATCTGACCTTGAATGTTTCCAGGGATGGGGCATCTACCACCTCTCTGGGCAACCTGTTCCACCACGCTCATCATAAAAATTTCTTCCTTATATCTAGTCTGAATCCTACCCTCTTTTAGTTTAAAATCATTATTCCTTGTCCTATCGCAACAGACCCTGCTAAAAAGTTTTTCCCTGTCTTTCCTGTAGGCCCCCCTTTTAATTACTGAGAGGCCACAATAAGGTCTCCCTGGAGCCTTCTCTTCTCCAGGCTGAACAACCCCAGGTCTCTCAGCCTGTCTTCATAGGAGAGGTGCTCCATCCCTCTGATCATCTTTGTGGCCCTCCTCTGGACCCACTCCAACAGGTCCATGTCTTTTCTGTGCTGAGGACTCCAGAGCTGGATGCAGTACTCCAGGTGGAGTCTCACCAGAGCAGAGTAGAGGGGCGGAACCACCTCCCTTGACCTGCTGACTGTGCTTCCTTTTATGTAGCCCAGGATATGGTTGGCTTTCTGGGCTGTGAGTGCACATTGTCGGCTCATCCCCAGCCTTTCATCTACCAGGTTCTCCTTGGCAGGGTTGCTTTCAATCCCTTCATTCCCCAGCCTTTATTGATACTGGGGGTTGTCCCGACCCAGGTGCACATGGGTCCACTTCTTGAGCTTGTCCAGGGCTCTCTGGATGGCATCCCGTCCCTCAGGCATGTCAACTGTACCACTTAGCTTGGTGTGGTTGGCAAACTTGCTGAGGGTGCACTTGATCCCACTGTTTATGTCATCGATGAAGATATTAAGCAGTACTGGTCCAAATAGAGACTTCTGAGGGATACCACTCGTCCCTGATCTCCATTCAGATGTTTACCACTGCTCTCTGGATGTGATCACCCAACCAGTTCCTCATCCACTGAACAGTCCATCCATCAAATTCCTATTCTGTGTAGACAACATCCATTGCTCTTCCCTTCTCCACTGATGTAGTCACTCCATCATAGAAGGCACTAGGTTGGTCACGCAAGACTTGCCCTTGGTGAAGGGCTGTACTGGCTGTCTTTAATCACGTCCCTCTCCTCCATATGCCATAGCATAGCTTCTAGGAGGATTCTGTTCCATGATCTTCCTCGGCACAGAGGTGAGGCTAACAGGTCATTCCCAGGGTCCTCCTTTCTCCCCTTTTTAAAAATGACTGCAATGTTTCCCTTTTTCCAGCGACCAGGGACTTCATCTGACTGCCATGACTTTTCAAATATCAGGGAGAGTGGCTTGGCAATTAGATCAGCCACTTCCCTCAGAACTCTGGGATGCATCTTGTCAGGTCCCGTAGACTTATGACATTTTTCTCACACATGCTTTATTAGTTTGCATCGGGTACACACACTGAGGGGGACAGGGATGGAAAGGATTTGGGCAGCCCCACTTGCATTTGTTTCCTGGCCTCCTTCTCCACATCAGGTTATTGCAAATCTCCCTCTCCCTCCTCGCCTTGTGCTGTGGCTTCTTTCTGGCCAGAGATAAGCTGCAGCACTGCGCAGTAGCCAGGAGAGTTTGTGCAGGTGAATGTGTGTGTGGGCATATGGTGTCTCTCTGCCCTTCCAGTCATCTGTTGCCTGGCTATTCTTTTCCATGAACATCCCGATGTGGAGGGTGTGCCTTGCTGCATGTCCCAGCATGCAGCTCCATCTCCTGTGCACATCAGGAATGCACCTTCCTCCTCCCCAGCTGTCCTCCATAGCTATCCACTGCCATGAGAAGTGTTATGCTGGAACAAAGCTGAAATGGTTGACCTTTTTTGTGGTAGAAGAAAATAAACAGCAGAAGAGATGTAAATGCCAGAATGGTCAGTAGCTTGCTGGCTGGAGTACTTCAGAGGCATTTTCCTCACGCCATTAGTCTCTGCTCTGCCTGTTTTGGAGCGGGGACTTGAACTTGGTTCTTTTCCATCTGAGACAAGTGTCCTGAGGAGTGTCATTCTCTTTTTTTTTTTTCCCCCCAGTGCAGTAAAAAGCTTTGCTGGCAGTGCCTGGCCGGGACTAAGCTAGTACACCAAACAGTGCCCCGGCCCAGGCTGGAGCACTGGCCTGCTGTTGTCAATTCTGCATAATTGCTAGCATCTTCCTTGGCATGCTTTTGTCTCCTGCAATTAGCACCCTTGCAGATGATGCCAGGGCACAGCCTGTGGAGCAGCATTGGCCAGATACTGTTCCCAACAGGCAGTGTGGAAAAAACCCACCCATTTCAGGGCAAAAGTGGGAAAGAACACCCATACGGATATGAGTTCTAGCAGAGGACCACTGTTAATATTTGTCTTCAGGGCTGGGTAATAAGCCTTGCTGGCTTGATTTGTTAGTGTAGGCGTAGGACTTGAGATCAACTTACTGAATTTAGGTTGCTCTTCTACATGACTTGCTGTTTTTGATTGATGAATTCTGCATAATGGGTGAGTCTCATCAGGTTGGCCTGAGAGACTGGTTTTACTGTCCCGTTGTTTGTGCACTCTGTTTCAATATGGGAAATAGCCTCTTCTGATTTCAACCTCTCATCACTTGGAATCTCTGCTTTCAAATAGGTAATAACCGCAGCATTAAAGAGCATTTTAGAGAGCCTTTCAGAGAGTCTTAGATTTGCACTCGCTCTCTCTCTCATATTAACAAGCATTTAATCCTGGACCCCACAAAGCTTGCTGTGAGAATGCTTGTTTCTATCAGAAGATGTGCTTTTAATGAGTGGGTCAGCATTTTTGAACAAAAATATCCTATGTCAGAAAATTCTTGCCTGGCTCTAAAACTGAACTGGTGGGTTTCCAGCCCACTGTACACTTGTACAAAGTGCTACCCATTTATCCAGAGAAGTGAAGACCAGTTTTTATTTATCACTCCCTGGCTAAACTGCCAGTCATGTCTTGCCCAGGTAGAGCTCTCGATAGTCAGGGAAAAGGGCAAAGCCAGTTAAAGCCAAGCAGTAGCGTGAGAGACGGGGACTAGGTTTTTACAGCTATGGTGCAGGTGCCACTTAGAATTCATCTGGGGGTATTTAGATGCCATATTTTTCTAGAGGATGCACCAAGCAGTAAAAGCTCCCAGTTAATGTCTTGGAACGCTTCTAAGTCTTACTTCCAAATATAAAAATAAGGCTCACACTCCTGACTGCTCAGTCATCGTGCCATGGAATATAGCAAATAATGCGTTGCTGAATGTGATGGCTGTGTGGCATGAATTGCTTTTACGTCTTCATAATCTACATGCAGCAGAATTACTTACTGCTGTTGTAGCCATAGTTTTCACTGAATAGGGTCTACTGAGTAGGTTCTCTGTTTTTTAATGTTTATCTAATTATACCTAACAAAAAAGCTAGAACTTTTGTATCAAAAAAATCTTCAAAGATTTTTATAAGTAATGGAGATAAGGATTTTATTTTTTTTCCTTTTTAATTTTATTGGTTTTCCTTTTCTTCTTAGTGTAGATCAAAGAGCTCTGAAGAACTCTTTTAACACTATACCTACAAATGTCAGTAGTAAAACTTTAAAAACAGAACCAGCACCCTGTAATAAATTCATAAGCAGCAGACGTGGTATCTTGCCTTTAGGTTCTAAAATATTTGTCTACATGCTGTATATTGAAGTTGAAATTATTAGTTGCCTGGAGTAAGAGTGGGCAGCTACGGTGTGGGTTTGCTGTGTGAGCAGGGGTGCCAAATGAGTGAGTGAGCCATCAAAGACTGGGAGTTACCAGCACTGGCTGTCAGCTGGAAGGGCCATACCTCCCTCTTCTCAAAGACTTCTGCCATGGACACCAGACCACCTGGTGTTTCACCTCCTAAATCCCTAGCTTTTTGCTGTTCATGCTGACTTCTGTTTTCCACAGTCTCCCCCCCACACTGGTCTGTCGCAGCTTGAAGAGCAGGTCCTGCACAGACTCGTGCAGACCACGTGCCCTTCACCGGGAGAGGCAGTAACAGCTCTGCAGCTGAGCAGATCTGCTGACTCTCCACTCTTACCCGGCAGTTACGATGGATCAGTGCTGGGCAGCAGAGAAAACATCGCTGTTTTCTGTCTCAGATTCCTCTGGGGCATTTGAGACAAATTTCTTCCTCTTATGAAGATAGGCTCAGCCTCAGTCAGTACGTAAGGGATCGCTGCCTGGCTGGTTTCCAAGCAGAGCAGCTGATCTTCCCGTGGCCTTGGCTGTTGTCTTTGCAATGATTGTGCATGCACAGAGTGATCCGCAGAGATATAGCAGCCTTTCTTTCACGTTGGCGTTTTCTTCTCTGTGTGTCAAACATAGTTAAACCTAAGCACGTATCATCTCCCTCCTCAGTTAAATCCATTTGACCCAAAGCATGTGCGGTTTTTGAGGGGTTAAAATCAAATAGGCTGGTATTGATTAAACAACCACAGAGATCATGGATGTTAGTAAAGGGGGAAGCAGCTTCTCCTGTTGTGCTGTGTTTTTCATTGCGGTTTATTTTTCACTCCAAGGGCCGTTTGCCTTTCGCAGCATAGATGAGCACCTTGGAGCTGTTGGGAGAAGCAGTAGTGATGTTAGTAATGGAAATCCTTGAGCTGATGCTCTCCCTGCGATGAGTGGTCCAGGCTGGAATGGTGTGGACAAGAAACCAGTGATTCAGCTGATGAGGTTCCCCTAAAGCTTTTCAATAATGAGATTCTTAGTTAGGAGAAGACTGCAGTGTGGTGCAGTTACTGTTTCCTTTGGGAGTAAGTCTTTTAGGAAACATGATCACCCTCTTTTCTCTCGCAAGAGACTATTAATCTGGAGCATAAAGACAAGTGTAGAGCATTTTTGTCACTATAAATGAGTTTTTAAAATCCAAGTGTATTTGTTAGTGCTTACTTTCTCAAAGACTCTTCCAAAATTTTGGAAGTTGTGTACCCAAGTGCGTGCTTTGATACAGCCTCACAGAAGACATAAGAAGCCCCACTGTGGGCAGACTGCATTTCCACCCCTATCTGTTTGTCAGTGCTGAGGCTTGTTCCATCTTCTGCAGCTCATGAGACTGAGCCAGAGCCATTTAATTCCAAACAGTTAAACAAATCTAGAAAAGTGGAATATCAGAAACAGTATTTTGTGAAAAATGAAGTGAAAATTACTAACTTTCAGTTCCCTGTGTTTCAGTGTCATGGCATTAGTTCAAGCTGAAGGGAATATTGTTCTGGCTGTCATTCCACTCGTTTTTGTAATTGTGTTTTCCTGCTGCCTGTACAGATTATTATTTAACCATAAATTATTCTCCTAATGGCTATTATTTTCTTTTTCATTTTGATGGGCGTTTTCTCTAACAATCATCAAGCCTTTCGATGGTAGATGTATTTGTTAGTTTACCAAATGGAAGAATAAAAGAGATTGCCTGTGGATCTCAAAACAGTGTCTTAATCACAGTTAAAACAAAACCCCAAGTCTCCACAATTTTTGCACAGCTTGGTGCAGGAAGTTTTCTTTGCTTATTGCAGCATCGACGGATGTCAGCATCCTCTCTCAGCAGTTCTTAATTCCTGAAATTTTTACAGTGACGCCTTTTTTATTGGGAAATCAATGTTTCATTCTCAGAGATTTCCTTGCCTCGCCTGCATAAGGGGCAACATGAGCATTCATTTTCTACCTTCTGTACTGACTGTCTGTCTGCTGCTGTAGCTTGTTCCCTGTGTTCCTGCACCTCTGTGTGCTGGCCTCAGTTCTGCCATTGACTTTGAGGAGCGTAGGAGCTAGCTGCTGGCAGGACCAGGAGATGATGTTTCAACGCATCCATGCTCTTCTTTTTCCAGATTGTATCTGCAGCTGGATGGAGACACTTAAAAGTTGCTGGAGAAGTCCAGTTCCGTAATGTTCCCCTTCTCTGTTAGGTTGAGAGTGACCTTATTTTTGTCCTTGAAGCTTGAGTTATGAAGGAGGTTATTAAGTTGACTGATGTCCTGCCACTATTGCCCAATTTTTTTCCAGCCAGGCCTTCAATTAGTTTACACTTCTTGCCAATCCAAAAATTATTTTTGGGACACGAGGAGGTAAATTATCTCAGATTATAAAATTTATTGCTGACTCTAGTTAACTGCTTTGTTAATACTGAGGAGAAAGAAGAAATTGCCCTTTGCCAGTTTTGCAAAAGGATAATTGTTTTTGTGCTGTTGCTAGGCATGTTCCACCGTGAAATACCCTGAAGGAAGGAGAGATGCGCAGTGAGCCCAGCCTGCTCCTAGGGATAATGATTGTACAAGATGGTTTTGATTTGGTCTCATCTTCACTCTTGAAAACTGCAATCATTGTCTTGTCTGTTCTTTAATATAGATAGCCTGTTAAAGTAAACATCACCCTGAACCACGTGTGCACTCAGATTACGAACCACTGTCATGACTGATTGCAGATGCAGCAGCAAAAATAGACAAAAATGAATTGTCCATTCTCCCGGTTGTTGTGCATGTCACCACGTCCTATGTTATTTTCCTTGCTCTTTAGCTGTAGGTTGCATATGATTATTGGAGAATCTCTATTTCTGTTTTTCTTTCCTGCTTTAAAAGCATTTTAGGGGAGGACTTTAAAATGAGAAACTTAGTACTTCGAAGACAAATGATTTGTCAAGCTTGTTCCCAGAAGAGGTCCGATATGCAAGAAGTAGACCTGTGTGACTAAGTCCGAAGTCTGGTTATGGGGTGCTTTTTAAATTGATCTGCAAATCTGGTGTGGGGTGCACTTATCTTGGTACAGCTGCAATGCTGTTTTTTTTACTGTGTATATAAATATATATGTATATGTGCATGCTTATACATACATGTGTATATATATATACACACACCCCCCACAAATACACATAATTATTTAACAAAGCAAATATGTACACATATACAAATTGTTCTGAAGAGTTAACACTTCTTGATTTTGTATTTCTTCGGAGAAATTTCATTTTAAAAATGAAAGGAGATGTTAATAGTTCATCCAAAACCAAAGCAAGCAGTGTCCAGTCTCAGTTCTTGCTTACTTCCCTGGTTGGTAATGGCTAATGATGTCCCTATCGCAAAACTTGATGTTGTCTTTTGTGCATTCCTGCCTTCAGAGTATCCTTACTGTGCTTTCAGGATGTGAGGCAATTATTCATAATAAGGTAATTATATTTCCAATCAGATCATGTTATGGAAAACAGTGTTGCTGGAGGAAAAAAAATATTTAGCTTGGGATCTTGTGTACTTACATGAAAGTTGGAACCTGCTATTTTGTGTTTATTGAGAAGAAAGATGCAGTGCGAATCTGGAAAATGTCTGTTTTCATCTTTGTATCTCCCAGCTTGTCTTTCTCCCTCTTTTAAATAGTCCCTGCATGATAATGAGAAGCTGTGTTATGTAAAATGTCGCTGTGATAAGAATGGTTCATGACATGTTGATGCATTTATGGTACAGGTACCTGGAGCTGGAGAGCAGCGGTCATCGAAATGAAATCAGGTTGCATTATCGTTCAGGCAGTCATCGCTCCCACACAGAAGTATTCCCATACATTTTGGCAGATGATAAATGGCACAGACTTTCCTTAGCAATCAGTGCTTCTCACTTGATTTTACATGTGGACTGCAATAAGTAAGTAAAGAGTGTTGTTTTCTAAGAAGTTGTCACATTTGGAACATTCCAGCTCTGAGTAAATGAAATAATAACAACTTGGGACTTTCTTTATTTTTTTGCTTCCTTTTCAGAATTTATGAAAGAGTTGTGGAGAAACCCTTCATGGACTTACCTTTGGGTACAACCTTTTGGCTGGGACAGAGGAATAATGCACATGGTTATTTTAAGGTATGCCTTCCCTGACAGGAAAAGCGGGAACTTAAATAAAAATGATTAAGGGATTGGAGCATCTTTCATATGAGAAGAAGCTGAGAGAGCTCGGATTGTTCAGCCTGGAGAAGAGAAGGATGAAGAGGAGTTCCATCAATGTGTAGAAATACCTGAAAGTGTGTGGGGAATGAAGATGAAGGGTCTAGAATCTTCTCAGTAGTGCCCACTGACAGGCCAAGAAGCAGTGGGCAAAACTGAAACACCTGAAATTCCATCTGAACATAAGAAAACAGTTCTGTTGTGAGGTGGGTCAGACTACTATGGAGATATTCAAAAGCCACCTGGACACAGTCCTGGGCAACCTGCTGTAGCTGATCTTGCTTGAGCAGTGGAGTTGGAGTAGATGGTCTCAGGAGGTTCCTGCTAACCTCAACCAGTTCTTGATTCTGTAATCATAACACAGTTCTTAGTGCTGTGGTGTGTTGTGTTTCAGCATGTCTGATGCGGTGAGCTGTGTTTCCATCAAACTGGCCTTCACTAAATAGAGTTGCAGAGCCAGATGCGCAGGGCTCAGTGTCATCATATGACACAGCCAACAGCAGTGTAAGACAGGGAAAGGTAAATGGTTGAGCACAACAGAATTCCGGGAAATAAATAGTCAGATTATTGTCTGTTTCACAGCTAGATGCATTTTTTTGGTGTGTCACAGAACAGTACCATCCAGGGAACTCCATTTTCATTACCTCTGTAGGATTTAGATTTCATCACGATATCTTCTGGCTCAGGAATGAATGAGGTGACTAGCATCAGTGAAGAGAATGCTTTCTCCCTCAGAGGAAGAATGTTTGTGTGTACTTTTTGCTTACTGCTTCTGCTTTAACATGTATATGTGGCAAGCACCTTGTGTATAGCAAGACTGAAGAAGTGAATGTCGTGTTGAACTGGAGTGTGAATTTTGATTCCTCTTAAGTCCATGAGGTAGCACTCATTGGTCACAGCTGCTATCTGTGGTTTAGCCTTAGTCTTCTCTGGAGTTGCTTTAACAAATGATGGCATCCCTGTGGATGCCTTCCACACTGCAGTCCCATTTTCCTCTCAGTAGGCATCTTTTTACTTGAGCTGCAAAATAGAATTGATGATTAACTACCTGAAAGGAGGGTGTAGAGAGGCAGGGGTCGGTCTCTTCTCCCAAGTCATGGGCGACAGGACTAGAGGAAATGGCCTCAAGTTACGCCAGGGGAGGTTCAGGCTGGATATTAGGAAAAATTTTTTCACTGAAAGGGTTATCAAGCATTGGAACAGGCTGCC
>KZ505647.1:1009925-1047546 GCA_002844005.1 Limosa lapponica baueri | reverse complement strand
TCACTGAAAGGGTTATCAAGCATTGGAACAGGCTGCCCAGGGAGGTGGTTGAGGCACCATCCCTGGAAGTGTTCAAAAGACAGGTTTTTTTGTCAGAGTTAGGTTGATGGTTGGACAAGATGATCTTGAAGGTCCCTTCCAACCTAGAGGATTCTGTGATTCTGTGATGTTGATCACAGACCCAATCACTTTTTAAAATATGGCCTGGTAAACCTTTTTTTTCAGTGTAAAATACTTTGACTTTGGTTTTCACAGAAAGTTCTGTGCTTTTGTGCTAATCAGCTTTTGGGTGTTGAAATACTGTTTGCCACACTTAAATGTTAAGTTATATCCTTGTTGTTTATGAGGTACAGAGGTCCAGTGGAGGCGCTGAGATTTGAAAACTGAAGCATGACTGTTTTTATTTTTCAGTTCAATGTGTGTTTCCTTTTCCTCCAAAAGACTAGGCACACATCTGCTAAACAAGCTGCAAAATTATATCTCTGGCTTAAATAAACTGTTGACTCCAAGAATAAAATCAGAAAATACTAATGCACTGCTTAAGCTGATCTCAGATACACTTCGTTTATTCTATGTGTTTATAATTAATAATTTTTAATATTACTTCTATTTTTTTTTGTATCTTCTCAGTTTTTCATTTGATTATATTTTTCTTTTTGCCAAATCATAGTCACTGCAAAGAAGCTCATTAGGTTTAGAAAAATAAATACTCCTGTAGTGGACTGTAATTTTTTTTTCCTTTCTTTTTTCAAGAAAGAAAAAAAATACACAGAATATGTGTAGCATTTTGCCTCAGTTACAAATATAAACCAGTTTAACAGAAATACAGAAATGGATAGCTGTTAAATGAACATCGATATAGCCAAAATATATTCCAGCACAGTGTAGCACCAATGGTCAAACTGTATCTGAAAAGGAAAATGATACTGTTGTGGAGTGTTGTGTTGTGTACAGGAGATTCATGAGTTTAGAAGATGAGGACTTTCAGTGCTTCTTAGTGTTTTGGAAAACCAATGTTTTTAACCACTCACTGCGGGACAACTACTGATCTGATTTTGAGTGTTTCAGGTGCTTAGCTATTTCCAAAAATCAGACTGCTTTGAGTGGATTAAATGGATTGTCCAGAGGGGTCAAAATCATTAGTCACTCTGAAAAAGATTTTATTTGGCTGTATTTGATTTTGAACCTAATATTGCTGCAGTAAACCAATGTGCCAGTAGGCATATTCACACTGGGATATGGTTGTACCGGCAGAGTCGACTCATATCACCACTGATTTATGATGAATAAAGCTCCTCAAATATTTGGAAGAACTTTATTGTTGGTTAATACCTAAATGGCTTGAATACTTGCCTGTACGCTCAATGAAGAGTGTTTTAAACTTGAATGGGTTGGACCCTGCCATTCCTCCTTTTAATGAAGGTGCCATAACTTGGGTTGACATGAGTTTGAAGTTGAAGACACCAAGGAGGGAAGGGAGGAGAAATTAATACAGTGAGCTTTTCGGTGTGCTCTCCAAAGAAGTCTTTGCTCCTGACTTCCAGAACACGTGCGGTGGGAGTACCTGATGTGGAGCCCTGTCTCAGGCAACACCTATTTTTTCACTGTTAGCTAATCTTCACAGCGACTCAGGCAGGCAGCACGGGGGAGCATCCAGTTGTCCTAGATTGTAGCTTTGTTGTTAGGGAAGAAAGGTAGGCATGGTATTTGAGTACCCTCTTAGTTGCCCTCCAGTGGCATCTACTCTTCTCTGTAGATCACTTAGGTTGCTAAGTCACCCTGTGTCATTCACTTGAGATCAAAATTCTGGTTCTTTGATTCCTCAACCTCTGTAATGAATGTCCTGTGTATGTGGACATAATGTAGCCTTTTGCATTTAGTTTGCATAATGTTCTAAGTGTCGTGAAACGTTCTCTTCACAAGCACGCTGAAGCGCGTTGTAATTATTTTGCTCCTAAGAAGGAGTTTTGGAGATGCAGGGAGGGAGTCACAGATGAAAGGGACATGTGGAGCGAATATGATAGGATGGCTCACTTTGAAATTGCTGTTTGGCCTTTGCTTTTGGAGAGAGCAACAAAGTGGCTACTAATGATATCTTAATGACTAAGGATGCATGCAAATTCTGCCTCCAAGCATGTGATCTGCTCTGGGTGAAAGCGTCCCTTTTCAGATGGCATAGTTGAATTTCCTCTAAGTTCTTGCCAACATGTGACTCTGCAGCTGTGTAACAGACATGTAGTTTCTCAGCATTCTGCATGCTTTATGGAAAGACCTCCATCAAAGTCGTAAAGGGTTTGCATGAATATGGTTTTCCTGACTCAAGTTTATTTAATCTGCCTTCTATTTGACAGTTATAGCTCAGTGAAAAATTTACATTTTTTTAAAAAGAGTGTTTCAAAGTAACTGAAACTGCAACTGTTTTTCAAATTACTTTTAAAGGTCATTTTCAAGCTTTTCTGCAATGGCTAACTAAAAATAACGATGAATTCAAAACAACCAAACTCTTGCCACACAATTACATCTTGACATTTAATCTTATATCTTTAAAAATGATTTGGTTCTTATGCCTTTAAAAATGGTTCGGTATGTCTGTATTTGTACATCTATTTTACTTTCTCTTTATTCTTTTATCACTGCATTGGGTCCAGGCAAGAAGCTGTGTATTCATATGTCTTGTTTTTATGAGGCAGTTTTTCTATGTGGGCTTTAATGTTTTATGTGGTGAATGGAAAACATAATTTTGACAGGTAAAAATAATGTATCCTTTTTTTTTTTTCCTTTCACGTACACACAGGGCATAATGCAAGATGTGCAATTACTTGTCATGCCTCAAGGATTTATTTCTCAATGCCCAGATCTTAATCGCAGTAAGTCTATTAATTCTTATACCATGAAATGAGAGGTGTGGTTTGTACCTACTTTCTCTCCTACAAGCTCTCTTAAAATCTTGAGTTTCATTGTATTGGTTGTCAACTTTGGCATGATTGAGCCTATACATGTTTCCGTTAATAACAGACATATTTTGTTGTTCTAGCATGCCCAACTTGTAATGATTTCCATGGACTCGTGCAGAAAATTATGGAACTGCAAGACATTTTAGCCAAAACATCAGCTAAGGTAATGTTTACTAGGAGGCATGGCATGGGAGAAACGAGGACTCTAAGGCTTTAGTTGCCATCTTTTTAGATTATTTGTTCATATGCAGGGATGTTCATGTGGGTGTGTCCCTGTGCATGGTATGTTCCTATGTATTATATCTACGCCTGGTGTCTATACATACAAAATCCCAGTTCAGAGGGCTTTCTTGTGTTTTAATATTTTTATAGAACCATATCTTTTAATAGTAAACAGAATCCAAATCCCTGAGCAAGGAAAGGGCTTGCAGATATTCAAGCTCTATATATTAGGCTACCAAGTCAATAAACCCGGAATGAAATAGGTTACTGTGCTTATAGTGCTTAGTGCAGCAAGACTGACTGGTCTGAGACTTTTCAAGACTTTAGCTGCCAAAGGTGTGTTCAGAAAAAATATATGCAAGACAAGGAATTCAGAATGCAAAGCAGAATTTTCTTCTTTTTTTTTTTCCCCCAGAATGTCACACCAAAAGCATCCATGTCTGCTGGTGAACATAAACTAGTCTTCTGGTTTTAAATGTCGGTTCTGTAGATGTCTACAGGAATGCTGTTACCTGACTAATTTGATACACAAATTATAAGATGCCTTGGTTGAAGTGGAGGAACAATGGCTAACATGTTGGTTTTGAGCTTTGCCTCCACTTTTGCCTCTCTAACCAGATTCGGGTCTTTTGCTCATAACCTAATATCTGCAAGTAGTTGATGTAGAGCGAGATTCTTGGTTGGTTCACACATACAGAGATAAGAAATCAGGGACCATGCTCATCATGACATACTCACTTCATTTCATGATGTCCCTGGTGTTATTAGTGAAAAATGAAATGCATTGTGTCTTGCTTCTTAATTTCCATCCCTGAATGACTCATGGTTTAATCATATTGTATTTGAAAATAGTTGTTTTATTGTCTTTGACTGCTTTTTCCTACATTTATTCTCTCACCTGCATGCTTGGTAATAAGGGGGGCAGTTTCAGTTATGTTTATGCTAATGTAGAAACCACTTACAAATTCAGAACTTTTTTGTGAACTGTAAATATAGTTGTCCCAAGCTGAGCAGAGGATGAACAAGTTGGATCAGTGCTACTGTGAAAGGACCTGCACAATGAAAGGCATGACTTACAGAGAGTTTGAATCCTGGACAGATGGCTGTAAGAACTGCACTTGCATGGTATGGCTACAATTTGAGTGAAAACTCGAGAACTCTCGTATTTCCTCTGATTACAGTTTTATTGAGGCAAATAATGAGAAAACTTCCAGGTGTATGCTAGGTAGTAACAACAAAGTGCTAGAAAACCTGTTCTAAGTCTAAGCAATGGTATTAATAAATACATTTTCCTATTGTTTCAGCAGCGCCAGCATGTGTAGTTCTCTTATATTTCATGTCACCATAGGCATATGCTATGCAATGTACTTAGCTATCATGTTATTCCCATGCACTGAGTTGCAAACAGTTTCTCTGGGTAATGAATTCCCTGCTTTTTGTCACTATAAACACAGCCTTTTTCTTAGCAAATGGTTTAATAGATCCCTTGTGTCTATTCCCTTTGGTTGCCTTTGGTTACATCTCAATAAGTAGTAAAGAGTAAAATGTCAGGGTCATATGCATGCTCTGCTATATAACAAATGAAAAATATTTGTTAAGTGGATGGAAGATTCCAAAGGTATCACAACGCCAAAAGTGATTGCAAATATCCTTTCAGGTGCCAAACCATGGCATCTTTGTTATTGTCCATTCATGTAAAACTCATTAATTCCATTTGAACTTGTTAAATGCTTAATCCAAAGACCATTGGAAATTGATGAAAATGCTCCTGTTGTCCGTATTGCAACTTAGATTTATTTGATGTCTTCTGTAATTTGCTAAATGATTCTCCTTAAGCTTAGTATGATTTTGATCTTTATATTTCTGGAGGGATATTCATTTTGCTTTTAGTGTTTTGTGGTTAACGAAAAGAAGACTTAGTCCATGGTATCAAATCTGGCTGACAGCTCTTTAAAATTCTTTGAATTTAGTGTTAAATGCATCATGTGTTTTTGTCTCAGATTTTTCTTGCAACTATGATATTATTAACTTTTAGAAATGTATTGTCTCTTATGTAAAAATCAGGAGGCAGAGTATTGTTCTGTGAGCTTGTTATTTCACACTAATCTGTCAATTTTCTGCTGATTGCCAGAATGTTTTAACTCCAAATAGATTTGCCTTTAAAAATTTTTTTTATCATTATCATCTCAAAGAATACATCATACATGTCTAAAAGACTGTATGCATGATATTCTAAAGGTATAGTTTCTGTTCTTGTAGTTATTAAAAGAACCATGTTAAGCTGTATTTTGGGGTGTTGTTAGAGAGTTCATTGCATTAAAAATAGATTTTTAAGTTCCTGTGTTTGAGAACATCTCTGCTCTTGCTAAATATAACTGTCAGTTAAGCACCTTTTATTCTTCTAGAACGGTACTGTGCAGTGCGAAGCTTTGATTTGCCCCCACTCTGACTGCCCGCTTAACTCTGCCCTGGCCTATGTGGATGGCAAGTGCTGCAAAGAATGTCAATGTGAGTTTTAATGTGGTGCTTCCTTCTAATGAATATTTTGAAATCTGTAAGGAAAATGAACCTTTCTGTAAAAATGTCAGTGAAAGAACTGGTCAGGGAATGAAAAATCTGGGTTGAGGAATTGGGAACTTGGACTTACATGAAATATTTTGGGAAATTGATAACCAGAACGTTTTAATTTTTCAGGTGCTTCTATTTTGTTTTATTTTAGTTATGTTTGTTTTCTTTTTTTTTTTTTAAGCATAGATATTTCTTAGCAATGTTTTAAAAGTAAAAGTTGTTTAAAAAACTTTCTGAAGCCTTCCATAGTCTATCTTTTAAACCAAACTGCTAGAAATTCAAGAACAATTGCCTTGTGTTTGTTTTGACCAGTGTTTCTTGTACCTCTATTGCAAGAAGAATGTATTTTCAACCTTATGTTGTAGTGCTAGAAATGGAAGTTGAGATTTATGATTGCACTTCTGTAATTAAGAGAAGAGAAAGCTCATACTAGACCCAAGAGACCAGCAAAACCCAGACACTTAGAAATGTTCTTTCAGAAAAGGTCAGACAGAATTATACAGGAAAGTGGATAAAAGTAATTTAATATTGTCATTTAAGATTGGTTTTATAGCATTTTGGTTTTGTTGCAAATAGGGCCAGACAAGAGGAATTTTAGGTTAATCAGTATCTAGTTGGACTATATATAATATTTCAGGTTTTTTATGGACATGTATGTGATGGTTATTTATTTTAGACTATGGTGGAATCCATTCTTGAAAGTGAGCATGAGATGCATGCACTTTTTTATTCTGTAAATTTTTCTGTGAGATTTTTCTGTGAGATTTTTCTGTGTGGTTTCATCACTCTTCTACTCCTGTATAAAACTTCTTTCAGAGTATAGAGAAATATATAACTGGTTAAAATGACATGTTGTAAGATAAAATTCAGGAAGACATTTTGTACTCCATTGATCTTGCTCCCACAGGAGTTTATTAATATTTAATTGTGTTAGAAGTTACACAAACCATCCCATTTTATGAAACCTTATTAACTTACTCAAGTAGATTAATTCTAATTGAGAGGAAATGAGAATTCAAATACTTTTTTTTCTTTTTAACCAGCTATGCAGAATTTCCATGCATATTAGATGACTCAGGGAACTGGTAATTCAGGGATGTGAGATGTGTGGAGTTCAAGCCTCTATTTCAATCTTTGACCACATTGGCAGAGTTTGAAAACCTGATCCTCTGAAGCATATTTTTGAAATGTACTGTCTGTGAATTGAGTTGGGAGCTCTCCATCCAGATGTTAATGGGGAAGCGCTCACATCATAAGACTTACAAAGTTGTTTTTCTTGGGAGTCATGACAAAGGTCAAGAAATGTGAATGAGTATATGGACACTGACCTTGTCATACAGCATTGCTACTTCTCCTTTCAATTTGCATACGGTTCTGGTACAGCACACTGAAGTTTACTCTAATATTGCCTTTTTGATATTCTTAATGTTATCAAAAGCTTTTTAGCTTCCAGTGTTGTTAATATGATGCCATTACATAATTCAGTTTGTAACTAACATGCGCACGTATAACTCTGTGGACAAACTACCAGAAAAATGATTAGATCAAAAAGCAAAAATAAAAATTTCTTTTGAAAAATTATTCCTAATTTCATCTAGGTTATTTTAAGTGCCTTTTAAAAAAATCAAACCAAAGGATGGAGAGTGTAAATTGGAGTCCCATTGACAAAGTAGTTACATTCCATTGAAAGCGTGTAAAGAGTGGAAGTTAGAGGCAATGGAGACTGCAGGACCCTCACTTATTCTCCCGGCCTGTTTGGTGAAAATGCTGAGTTGTCACTGAGTTCATGCACATCTCCCAGCTGTGTCCTGCCTTCTTGGAGTCTTTAGCTCAAGGTCTGAGCTGATTGTGGTCAGTGTACTCAGTGACTGCAGTTCTTGCTCAAGGGGTCAGAGCTGGATTCCTCTATTTGGGCAGTTTCTGAGAATAACTTTTTTTGGTTTTAATTCCTAGAACAGTATCACGGGATGTCACATCTGACTACATTATGTAGAGCAAACACAGATGGCTAATAATTGGGAAAGCAGATAATTAGGGTGTGTTGGTCAAGGAGCCACTCTTTAGTATTGAACAGTCAATCATAAATGCTGAGAAAAAGTGATGCCTAATACAGTGTTGTTTAGCTGAATTCAGTATTTTTTTCAGACAGAACAGAGAATCATAGAACAGTTTGGGTTGGAAGGGACCTTAAAGTGTAATCTAGTCTAATTCCCCTGAAGTGAGCAGGGACATCTTCATCTAGATCAGCTTGCTCAGAGCCCAGTCCAACCTGACCTTGAATGTTTCCAGGGATGGGGCATCTACCACCTCTCTGGGCAACCTATTCCAGTGTTTCACCATGCTCATCATAAAAATTTCTTCCTTATATCTAGTCTGAATCTCCCCTCTTTTAGTTTAAAATCATTATTCCTTGTCCTATCGCAACAGACCCTGCTAAAAAGTCCATCTCCATCTTTCTTATAAGCCCCCTTTTAATTACTGAGAGGCTGCAATAAGGTCTCTCCTGGAGCCTTCTCCAGGCTGAATAACCCAAACTGTCCCAGCGTGTCCTCATAGGAGAGGTGTTCCATCCCTCTGACCATTTTTGTGGCCCTCCTCTGGACCTGCTCCAAGACATCCATGTCTTTGCTGTGCCGGGGGCTCCAGAGCTGGACGTGGTACACTCCAGGTTGGGTCTCACCCGAGCAGAGTAGAGGGCAGAATCACCTCCCTTGACCTGCTGGCCACGTTTCTTTTGGTGCAGCCCAGGACACAGTTGGCTTTTGGGTTGCAAACCCACATTGTTGGCTCATGTCCAGCTTTTCATCCACCGGTACTTCCAAGTCCTCTGCAGGGCTGCTCTCAATTCCTTTATCCCCAACGTATATAGATACTGGGGGTTGTCCTGACCCAGGTGCGGGACCCTGCACTTGTCCTTCTTGAATCTCATGAGGTTCATACTGGCCCACTTCTCTAGCTTGTCCAGGTCCTCTGGATGGCATCCCATCCCTCAGGCATGTCAACCGTGCCATGCCACTCAGCTTGATGTCAGGTATGGATGTCTCTGTTTCCTTTCTGATATTTGTGGTCCCAATACATACCAGATGATGGGCTGTTTCTGCCAAATTAGCATGAGTAGAACCGCCCAGGCAGTGGTAGCTGTGGCAGCCTTGCTGCTGTGCCTCACCCAGGGCAAAGTGCTTCCCACTGCGCTTCTTCCTTTCTTCTTCTGCTGGTGTGCAAAGCCACTGAAAGTGGTGTCTGATTTAATGACAGCTGGCATAGAAGAGTAAAAACATATAGCACTTAAAGGTTTTTGCAATTACAGAAAGCATGTTTCACAGGTTTTTGGGTTTCTTTGGGTTTTTTCTTTCTTTTTTGTTTGTTTTTCTAATAGCTATTGAGGATGGATTCATTCCACATGACTTTAGACATGTAGAATTTGGGAATATAATCTGTATTTATACTAGTAAATAAAATAGGACAGGCACAGTCCAGTGGCCATGGGGCGACGTAGCAATTGTGGCTCACATCTACTGGCAAAGCCCTCTTCTCCTTCTCGCTCAAAAGACTATCTGCATCCAGATGGCTGACTAGGAATGGCCTCTAATCAGTGCTGTCCTCCCAGCCATGCCTGGCAGTGCGTCAGAGCATGTTGGCTGGTAGAAGCCAAAATGGTGCTATGAAGTGTGCCAACACTCAAGCTACGTGGAGGCTTACGGACTGTAATCCAGCCTTTTCACCCTGTTGTCATTTAGTATTTCATTTACCTGTCCTGTTTCATTTACCAGTATGGACATCACCAGTTAGGGTTTCTTGATAGCCAGTGCAACACAGTGGCACCTCTAGAGGGCACTTGGTGCTGAGGTGGGATGAATTGCCTCCTGGAGGTGGACATTTCTTTCAATGGACTATAATAGGGAGCCCAGGCAATTAGAAGAGATACCAAACTTTTAGACAGCGGAAGTTGTGAGTTAATCTTTCCATCAGTTACATAATGAATATCGGGTGTGTCAGATGGAAAACACTGGATTTTTAAGCCTGGTTCTGTCATTAAGTAGTTATGCTTGAGAGAGTCATGGGAGCCTACCACAATGCCAGGCTCTCGCAACTGAATTTCAGCCAAGCCCAGCATTTAAATATTGGACAGTGCAGCTTTCTTGTACCTTGTTTGATGACGTTCTCAAGACTTTAGGAATTTGAGCACAACTGACTCTTCATGTTTTTCTTAAATGTTTAATTCAGGGAAGAACACTTACTAAGGAACGTTGTAGATTTTGTTTTTAAACCGATATTGCTTTGACTTTGGCTCTTCTTGTGAGCCAAAAGAAAACAAAAATATCAAACCCTGACCTTCTCCCCTAACTCCGTACTTTTGTTTGAGGACATTCAGACAACTTGTTCTGCTTTGTCTTGTGTGGAGGTTGATGCTAGCATAAGCAATGGCAATGCATGCAAATTACCACTGTGATTTCTATTAGCTGTAATGGGCTAAAAGAAGCAACGATCTTCCAAGGCAAATAAATTGACCAGTGTGTTGGATATATGTTTCAGCTACGGACAAGCTATTCAACAAAAATTTCAGTCCAGCAACTAGAATGTACATCTTAGATCAATGGGAACTTCCTGTGGAGAATTGTCTGGAGCTGGGAAGCAAAGACCACTTTCTTTTCTATTCCTAGTGCAATTTTAAACCTATCTGAGAAAGTATGTGCAAGAGATCATTAAATTCTTTCTCCTCTGCAGAGACAAATGTTTTGTGTGTTGATAGGTACTGATACAAATTGGGAAGAGATTAAGCTCCCCTACTGACCCTATAAAGTATTGTTTTAGACCACAGACTTGTCTTAAGAGGTACAAGGACAAGTTCATTTATTTTAAGAGAATTGGGGAAGGACTGCCAATGTCTTGGTAGCTGGGACAATTGCTACTTGGTCAGCAAATCTTTTTATGGTAACTTTTTTATAGTCGGTGTATTAACACTATAGCATCACTTCCAATAGCTATGTGATATATGTGCCTTTTTAAATGGAGCCAGTGTATTTTTAACAAAGTAGCTGATTTTCATTTTTTTAAGGCCAGAAGTGATATTTGTACCAGTATCCAGCGCAGTAATAATTCCCATCGTCAAAGACTGATCTCCAGGAAGAAATTGCTTGCTTCTCATCGCTGTCCTCCTCCCAGTGACATTGAAGATACTTATAGACCTAATTCCAAACTATTTAAATCTATCCCAGGAGATTTCAGTGGAGGTTAAAGACTGAGCCGTTATGTTCAAATCTGCAGGCTGTGATTTTTCCATGCACTGTTTTTTTTTCTGAAACAGAACATTTGTTGGTTTTCTGGTGCATTGTAGCCAAATCCACACTAACACAAGTATTTTAAGCAACTGTGAGAAGCATAGGGCTGTGTTGGATCAGCTCACACTTCTGTTGCTAGCAGGCTGGAGAGAGAGTGTATAGATGGGGTTATATAACTTGGGAAGGATTTTTGAACAAAATAATTAAAACACAAATCTGAACATGGTAGCTCTTACAGCATGGATGGGTTTCTGCTCTGTCTTGCTAGCTTACAGAAACTTTTCATTTTATAATTAGAATTAAGGGGATTTCCCCTTTTGTTCTTCATGATGTGTTGATTTTTCCTCAAAGCTACATGCTCTCCTACAGGCTCCAACACTTGTAGCCTACTGACACAAAGAGAAGGAGCTTTGAAAGCCCATCTGCTTCTCATTTGCACAGCAACTGACCATCAACAAGGGTGAAATTTTTTTATCTAGAAACCTAAGGACTATTGATAAAGCTTCCTCTGAAATTCGTCATTTGTCCAAGTGGGTTGAAGCATAGTGGTCTTAAGCCTATGCTGCTCACTAAGTTTTATCTTTTCACAAAGTTGCCGCCTTTCTTCAGGGCTGAAGGAGTGGCACCATCCTGCCTTAGGTGATGTGCATCCGTGGCAGTGTGGCATGCCAGCCCTCACCTTGTTCGCCCAAGTGCCGGAGGGGCTTCTCCTGCTTCCATTGTGGCACAGAGAAGAGGCTGTAGCTCAGAGAAATGATGGAATGATGGGATTGGCAAGCATTGACTGAACGCTCCATCTTATCCTTGCAGTAAATCAGAGGAAGGGGCAGTCTGGAAAGTAGATGGCAGCGCCAGCTGGTTTCAAGGATATGGGGCAGCCAGCAGGCTCAGCGCGACAGAACAGGCATCAGTACTGGAGAAAGAAAAGATGGTTTTTAGCAGTGAAGCAATGATTAGTCATTTATCATAGCTTTTTTTAAAAAATGCACACCTTAGTTATTTCTTATAACCTCCAGTAGTCAGTGTGCAGAACTTCTGAATGTTGTTCAGCAGAACAGTGTCCATTCAGCCTCTGCTTTCTGGATTTTCTATGCTGAAATGATTTACATGAACCTTATTTCTCGGCCTTTTGAATCACATACAATGACAGTATCACATTATAACGACAGATAAAAAGCATTATGTATACACTTGTATTACCGAGATGAATTACACTGTACTGCCCATTTATGCTATTTTATTACTTCAGCAACATTGTGTCTTCAAAAGAAAGTCAGTATTTATATTCATTTAGAAATAGGACACAAATATTTTTTCTAAAGAAATATTTTTGAAGGGAAAAAATGTATCCTTGAACTCATATAGGTAAATAAAATCAGTGCAACTATTTTAGATTTACAAGGCTATAGTGAGAAGCATAATTGATGTAGGTATCATTTATGAATCCAGCATAGCTCCTACAGTCTCAGAGTCTCACAGAATGGTTGAGGTGGGAAGGCACCTCTTGAGGTCATCTGGTCCAAACCCCCCTGCTCAGGCAGGGCCACCTAGACCCAGTTGCCCAGCACCATGTCTGGACAGCTTTTGAATATCTACACAGATGGAGACTCCACAACCTCTCTGAGCAACCTGTGCCAGTGCTCGGTCACACTCACAGTAAACTAGTGTTCTTGTGTTCAGATGGAATTGCAGATCTCCTCGGAGCCTTCTCTTCTCTGGAAAGCGTAACATCTCAGGAAGCTGAGCACTGAGACACCCAGAATGTGTTGAGACCTTTCCTGTGCTGAACTCAAAGCCAGCTGAAGACAATGGAAAGACTCCCCTTGGCTTTGGTGGGCACGACCAGTCTCACCCTTGACCTGAGCTGCTCAGTCTCTGCTATATTTTCCATGGTAAAGCCATAGAAAATTTCAAACTACTCTTATACCATAGCAATAGCTGGGCAGCATACCTCCATCAGAAGGGAAATGCTGAGTCTTTTTACTCAGTTCCCTTCTGCGCAGGAAACACTCCTCATATCTGTGTTTTTCTGTGTAAATGGAAGTACAGCTTTACAGTGAATTGAAATGCAGCTTACAGCAATTGAACTTCTCAGAATATTTTGCTTCTACGTTTCCTTTCCACCTTCCCCATGTCGTTTGAACTTCATTGTTCGTTGCATTGATCATCACTGGCAGAGGAGGACTGGGGGAGTCGGTGCACTATGCCTCTGTCAGATTTTTCATGTGTCAAAGTGGAGCTCCCTCCTAGGTGAGTGGCTTTTTAGTTATTCTGGACCCCATGCATTATGGAACTCCACTGAAAGACTCTAGATCTGGAGGCAACGTATCAGTAGATGAGGAGAATTCCAGTTATTGGTAAAGTCATCTAGTTTTAGTGCTACTGTGTGCCTGAAGAATGAATTGTAAAAGAAAGTATGCTTAAGAAAATTCTTGTTCATTAAAATACATTACAGTGAATGTATAGCAATCTGTACTAAAGAAGAAATTGGAAACATAATGTTAGTGATTTTATTGGTAGAGAATTAAAATATTTTTTTACATGGGAAATTTTGCTGTAGGCTGTGCTCTGCTCTCCCCTTCGCTTATGACCTAAGGCTGTCGAGGCTGCCTGGGAAAAGGACCTATTCTTTTCTATTCCTTTTTCATTGTGTTTTTGCCAGGGTGTTCACAAATTATAAAATACCTGCAGCATATTAATATTTTAGTTTATTTCCAGCACAAATAAAACATTAACATATGTTACATATGAATATTTTGGCTTTCAGACAGCTGAGAGTAGACAGATTGGCAGTGTTCCAGGCTCTAATAAGTTACTACCCTGACTTTAGTAGTGCTGATTTCACCAGAATTTGCTTAGTCAGGTGGCTATGAAATAGTAAAAAAAAATCTGATTCTATATACAGTTACAAAAATCACTTAGGCTATGTGGGTGTTCACATGGCTGTGTGTTGGTTTCAACGTGTTTGTTCTCACCAGGGGTGTGCTAATGTCACTCTGCACCTGCATTATTGGAGTGTGAGGGGTTCTTTTGTTTATTTGTTTTGAGGCTTTTTTTGTTTGCTTGTTTTGGGTTGTGGTTTTTTTTTTTTTTTTTTTTTTTTTTTTTTTTTTGTGTACCCCTTAACCAGGAGCACATTGCCAGATTGCAGCTTGTAGCTGATGTTCTAGTTTCTGCCTGGAGCTTTTTCTCTCTAGATATTGCAAATTTCTGTAGTATCAGTAACAATGATCTATAATGGGCATGTGTTCTGAAAAAGAGCACAACTTGGCTTTAGCTGAATATCCCAAAACTGCAGGTTTTGGACAAGGTCACAGAAAAATAACAAGTTGGAGGCGGAGAGCCCTTCGTGGAGCTGATAGAGGAAAATACCGAAAACTAACCAACCAGCCAAATGAGATTCATGGCTTGTTGAGAGCTGTGCAGTTTTGAAAGACCAGTTTGCACCTGGCATACTCTTTATTCATAACAGGATTGTCACATTGACAAGGGTCATTTAGGTGGAAAGGTGGCCTTAGGGAGACACTGGTAGGAGCCATGGGAGAGTAAAAGAAGGAACACGTAGTATTCTGACAGTGCCTATGCCATGTGAAAAAAATGAGAAGGTTGTGAAGGCTGAAACTCAATACATAAAATACTGGAAAAAACCCAGCACAAACCTGTCAATAATATGACCTTATTTCCCTGACAGTCTGAGGAAGGGGTGGTAGAATATGAGTGAAGTTGTTTCAGTGAGATTAATATAAAGTACTGTATACTGTTATCCCTTATTTCTCTTTTTGTAAAGGTAATGATTTAAAACAGTGGCTTTCAGTCTTTTGGACTACAGTAGTTTGGAATTTTTTCAGTGGAAATGTGTAGTGAATAGAGCCTTCTACTGCTTGGTTAATTCTCTTAGCCATCACCTGCAGACATCTGAAGTGTGATATATAGACCTCCAGGCTGTTATTGATCACTGTTTCTACATCTGTCAGCTCATAAAACATATTTGGCTTCAAATAAAGGCCGCTTTGTCCCATGTGAGACACAACTTTAAAATTGAAATCTCAGCAGATATGGTGTAGCAGTCCATTCTCCTACTTTTCTCAACTGTTCCTTTCAAAACAGTCATTGCAGTCATCTTTATTTGAACAGTTTCTGCTACTTGCTTTCTTCACTGTACTGGGCACAGTATCTATAGTGTTTCTCATGGTTTTGTATCACTGTTCTGCATTTTTGCCAATATAGAGAGTGTTTTTTACTAATTTTTGCCTTTTCTTGGGGTTGGGGGTGGGCTGGTGTTATTTGGTACCAGTTTCCACTAAGAAGAAAGCTTTGTCCCTTTGTTTGGAAGGGTAGTTGACCATCCAAAGTCTTCCTTTACAGAGTAGCTGATTAGTATTTTTTTTCTACTACTTGTTGATATTATTTCCCTAACTTTGTGATTGGAAATTCTGATATTCCCCTGGTTGCTCTTGGAAAAAGTTTATGTAAACTTTTTTCAAGTATAATTTTGGCTGGTTTCCCAGATTTCATTTTATTTATAATTGATGACATTTGGTTAAAATCCCTTAAAATTATTCAACATCCAGATTTTTTTTCCATAACAGGTGAATAAAATTTGAAGATATTATTAGGTTGTTGTTTTGCATTTTGCTATTATGGTGAAGAAGAGCTTCTTTATTGTACTTATTTCTGATAGAGAGTATATACTTATATATAGTGATGTTAGAATGTTATGACAGTGACATCAGTGTTTGATGTAATAAATTGGGGCAAAAAATGTCTGGTTTCAATGATCAGATTTTTTTTTTCCCTATCCTGAAAGCAAAGCAAGAAAATACGCTTAACTGATTGGGAAAATAGGCACATACCTGTTATTTTTAGTGAGAGACTACTTTAGATACATTGAAGGTAGGGAAGATGAACTGGCATGGTTCTCCCTATTTCATTATTACTTTGACAAAGAGATGTAAATTCAGGTATTATTTCCTTAAGATGTTTCTTCAGGTTACATTCATATTCACCAAAGTGCAGCATCCTCTCTAGGCACATTTTACAGGCGTGTGAAAAGGGAGTTTGTTTTGTAGATATGTCCATTATGCCATATCCAGAAGCTTTGTTAGATCCTCAAGGCACCTAAATGAGAAATCAAATCTGAGTATAGCATAGAAAAGCTAACAATCTTGCATATGGTGGTTATGAAGTTCTCAGGCAGGCTTACTAATAGTAGTAGAATGTGACTTCAGAATGTGGCTCTTCTGTGGCTCTGAATGTATAAAGTTGGTAGTATGGTTTAAACACCTAACCAGTATTTTATTGCAGAGTTGCTGTGAAGAAATGTGAGAATAAGTGAATACATTTTTAAAAATAACAAATTAAAATGGACATATAAATAAATAAAGGAATCACATCCTCATTTTCATGCATCAGTTCAGCCATCTTGATTCACACATTTGCACCTTTGCTCTTGTTTCTGGTGTGACATCTTGAGTCCGTGAAAACTCAGTGGAAGTAACAAGTTGATTCTTACAGTGTGGGCAAAGATTAAAAAATCCTCCCCTTGGCTCCTGCTGTACTCTGAAAACTGGTCTGTGTGTACCTTGCAACAGTTTTTCATCATCTGGGAAGCTGTTATTTACCAGTACTGTTTACAGCAAGTCCCAGTAGTTCTTCTCTCTCAGGTATGTCTCTGCACTTCTGGCTTGATGTTCACGAGCTCTGATCTGGAGCTGTTGGTGTTGTGGGCTATGCCTTGTTTTCATAGTCAGGATTGTGTCCTGCAGGAAAAGTACATACTGAGTTACTGGTATTTATTCAAGATTTGAGGGCAAAATTTTTCCTTTTTCTTTCTCTCTCTCAAGATATTTAGTCCCATTGTTTTAGCTCTTAGGACGACAGAATTTAGAGGGAGGGGGAAGCACAAACTAATTTGACTTTTCAATATAATTCAGTATTGTAATAAAGTTACGTTATATCTTCAAAGCACATTTCCAGCATTATGGTTATTTCCTCCTGACATTTCTCATGGAAATACTGAAGTATTCCTTGTGTATTCCCTGTGATATGATCACAGGCAATGTTGATTCATTTTCTCAATCCCAATAAAGTTCCCTCTAACAAAACTAGGTTGTTCCACAGGAAAGACAGTACTTGTTCTTGTTTTTTTTTTTTTGTTTCAAGTTTTTTATCTGTCAAGTTTGATCATCATAAGTCCACTAGTCCACTGTTCCTTTATAATTCTACTAAATATCCACACTAGATCTCTGCAGCGAATGAAAACAAGGTATTTGCTAATAACATATTGAAAATAAATTCAAAAATTTGTCAATTCAAACCGCTGTTTTTCTCTCAGGTTTTCAAGACCTTGAAAAAAAATGAAAAATGCTGAGAACAGGTTTCATAAAATTCATTAAGCATTTTATCTTAATGCTATTTAACCCATTCCAGTAATTTCTGAGATCCTTGGTAATGAAATGAATTACATTTAAAGATGTACCTATTTATTTTGTGTGTCACTGACATTGCAGAATTGTACTTTGCCTTATGCAGGTTTGATGCTAATAGGCAATAAGAAAAATGAAATTTTTTTTTGACTGTGCTTTCCGATTCTACCTCCATACAAAGGTAGAGGTAGACAACAGAAAAGGAAAAAAAGTGAGGTAGCTGACATGTCAGTAAGATGGAAGTATTACAGCTCTCCTAGAGAGTGGCATATACTACAGCCCCATATAGACAAACACAGCTGGTTGCATAAGCACATCAAATCTGAGTCTCATGTCTGGAAAGGTCCCCTGAAGACGATAGGAGTGTTAACATAGATATAATACATACATTTTTTTGGTATTATCAGTGTCTCTAAGGCTTTCCCTCATTGATGTAGTTCCCAAACAAAAAAGGAATAGTCACATTAACAGTTGCTGTGAACTCCAGCTTACTGTTTTTCTGGGACTGGGTTGGAGCATCGACAGATGCACTGTGGAGAAATTAGCTATGACAAAGCAGAATCTGTGAACATCTGCTACTTTTACATTTTTAATTATTTCTGATCCTGAACTGACTTTAGACATGAAGTACTGTATTGTTTGGGAATGCACAGCAGATAATAGTAACTTCAGGCAGCGTTGAGAAACAGGGACATGATGTTAGGTGTACATAGGTTTCTATATAAAGTTGTCTTGAAAATTTCCAACTCTGTTGGTAACACCTGATTTTTTTAGATTAGTTTTTGATTAAATGCTATTTGATAATGAACGTTGAGAGTGAGTATATAACAAATTTGGAAAGATGATTTGCATAACTGACTTTAATCAAGATTTCCAAAAATGTGTTTGCTTTGCTGACTGTGTTAAAAACCTTTTGCCGAACTAATGCTAAGGACTTAGCTTGAGAACGTTAAGTAGAGTTCTCTGGAGGGTTTGTGGTTATGCCAACTAATCCCATCATTCTGGCTGAAGTGAGGGAGGAAGATGATGGGTCTCAGGACAGGAGGATGGGCAGATTGCTTATGTGGGAACAAAAATGCGTGGAGGAAGAGTTGGGAGCGTGAAACCCTGTTCAGTGCCTGTATGGACCTAGATGGAGGTGCTTTGAAAGAACTGAGATCTAACATCAGCTATAGATGTGTTGCTCCATCTGTGCTCTGATCCACTCCTGAAAATGTCTAAACACATTAGACTGGCCTATGCCATTATGCAAATAAAGCATACATGATTATTATTGTAATATCCAAGTTAATAGGGGGCTGCCATTTGCAGGGGAAGTGAAGGCACTTGGCCTTGCGAGGAAAGTAAATACAATGAAATGGAGCTACATGATGCCAGGTCACAGGGAGTCATGCCTTCACCAGGGAGGCGCCTGCAGCAGTATCACGGTGCAGAATTGCTAGCTAAAGAGTCTGTGGAAATTGTTCTGGGCCAAGGAGAGTCTGGTTGAGAATGGGAGCATCAGTGGGGTCCCTGATCATCACTCAGATATGGGTGTAGTCTGTGGGTGCTTAAATAGCGTGGCAAACTTTTTGTAGCAGAAGCTGTTTGGAACCTCTATGGCTTGGGAGCATGGAAATGTTGCTTCCATGTTATTTTCACCCAGAGAAATGTCAGATTTACTATTTTTTGGGGAACTGAATAGTTTTCCTGTTTCCATAGGATGTGTTTTGTTGCTGTCAAATGAGATACTGACTCAAAAGTGTGCAGGTCTTCAGTAGTTCTTCATTATTTTCAGAAATTCCAAACACTCAGTCCTATTCAATTAATTGGATTTAATCTTGCATATGGATCCCTGTGACTTGAGGCTTTCTGATGGGTGTATGTGCAAATTTAAGCATGCCATGAAGTAGAAGGTGTTTTGGGGAGGTGTCTGTATTTTTCTACACTGCACCGTTTTTGTCTTAACAAAGTTTTCAGAAAAGCACCGTTTACAGTTAGCCCAGCAGTCCAGCTGAGAGAAGGTGGAGCTGAAGCAGAAATTTTCCTGTCATTAGTAGCTGTCAGCATTTGATAGAATATCTATTTGCACCTTCGCTAAGATACAGCTATGTCACTACTACTGCGAATAGCTTACATAAGGAGTCTAATCAGATAATGTCTAATCCCACTTTTATGAGGTTTAAGCAGGCATGTAATGTTTGTGTTGGAGTTCTTTTGGTCTTGCACACTGTTACGCTATTTATAAACCTTAAATATAATTGTAATACAGTGGTCATATAATTAATATTAACCTTAATTGCTTTTCTTCTCATGACACCCTCTAATGCTTTTGTCTTGGCATTTGATTTTATTGTTTGACATTTTGCTGAAAAATTTGAGTATGGGATGGCAAATGTCATTAATTTGGCATAACGTGGATGGGCTTTTTGACCACATTAGTCATGCCTGAGTTTTAAAAATCCTATGTTTAAAGTCCAAAATATTCCAGTTCTGTTTGAGAAGCAGAATATGGTCCATTGCTCTAAAGCCAAAGTTGTGCATGGCTGTAAGTAGAAATATTTTGACTGCCATATTTAATCAAGCTAAAGTTGCAGTGTGGGTACCAATAATGCCATTTTTTAAGAGAAGCTAACATCAGACACATTGTCCAGATTGGATCTTTGCTTAACTGGAGACAGCCACATGCTCCCTTTGTGCTATGTGATGTCCACTGGCTTTGATAGGTTACGAACTCTTTCTGAGACTCCCTGTCCTGCAGGCTGCTTTAAAAGTTTTACTTTGTCTGTCAGGTCTGTTCGCCTCAGCTGAACTGCCAGCAACAATTTTTAGTCACATTTTGGTGTGCTTTTTGAGTGTTCAGATTGCTTTTTTAGTCTTTAAGGATGCCTCAAGGAGCCTTCATTCTAGGACTCAGATGAATTCTACAGAATACTTCCCAGCAAGAACACATGGGGTAGATGAATTATGTCATTTCCTCAGAGTAGTTGAGGGAAATACAGGAAACATGAGAAGTAGGTGAAAGAATTTATAATTTTAGATTGACTCCTTGCCAACGTGACTAAACAGCCCATTAGTATTGTTAGAGGTGGCTCACGCCGCAGATGCTCTTAAATGATCGTAAAAGTACTGTAGAACAACGACTTTGTGTTTTCAGTGTAATAGAGACATTTAGCTTTTCCAGCTAACAATAAATAAGATAGAAATAGTGATTGTTTCCTTATCATTAGGAAATTTCAAATTGGATTTTCTTTTTTTCAGCTGAGGAAGCTGAAGCATATACATGCAGCTTTTCAACAGCGATTGACTGGAAAAATTAGCAATATGTTTTCCGGCTTGAAATCTAGAATAATTTTGAATTGTTGAGGGAGACAGCATGAAATGAAGCAAGTGTGCGGTCTCGCTGCAGTAATAGAGGAGCTTGTGCTCTCCACAACATGAGCAAATAAGAAATAATGCCCAAATCCCTGTAAAGATAAATGAGAAAGGAGTGAGAGCAGTGCCTAGTACTAGCATGGCAGTAAAGAGAGAGAAATTAATGAAAGGTGACCATTATCTCTGTGTGCATTTCTAAGGATAAAGCCACACAGAGGTTTTGCACTATGTAAGCTTGCAAAGTAGGATTAATGGGTTTTACACAACACCTAAGCCTTGATCTCTGGACAGTGGAAAATGTAATCAAGGAGATTCCAAGGAGGAGGTTGCAAAATTAACTGAACAAAAGAGGGTTTTTTTGTATGCTAATTTTGGGTGTTCCTCCCTTCCCCCCTCCCCCCCAATGCAGCAACACAGAATTAATAACCAGATTTAAAGTTAAAATTACTGACGAATTTCACAAAACACAGTCACATCTGCCACTCATGGGGCAATTATGAATACAAGAAAATAAAGTGGCTTGGAGTTCACTGATGTCCTAAACTTTCTGCTTTGACTTGGTGGTAAGTGTGAATCAAAGTCAGCTTAGATACCACAGGGAAGTGTACATACATTCCTCAGAGAAAGTCATACACAATCTAGATAGCGACGGTGATAAATAAAGAGGTGAGAAAATGTACTCAATGACATGCTGTGAACTCAGTGAACGGAAGGCAGGAGTTAGCTGGGTCATGGATTTTGCATGGACATTTTAAGAAGTGCAGAAGGAAAGTGT
This sequence comes from Limosa lapponica baueri, assembly GCA_002844005.1. NCBI lineage: Eukaryota > Metazoa > Chordata > Aves > Charadriiformes > Scolopacidae > Limosa > Limosa lapponica. The sequence continues at coordinate 1,025,969 of KZ505647.1, read as the reverse complement.
CATTTGGAGGCCAGTGGGAAGACAAAAAAGAGTGGTGAAAGAGAAGCGATGGTTTGACAAACTGTTGATAGTTCACTGAGCGATACACAACAGCCAACAGGCTTCTGTAAGATTCCTTTTGCTGGATAAATATGGAGAAAATGCCATGTTGTCACAATGTGTTAAAAGGTAGTACAGGGAATAGTTGCATTATCATTACACCTGCCTAAATTACTAGTGGGGATATAAGCAGACCTTGCTAATAATTTTTTAGACCTTGTACTGATTCTTATCATTATAATATTTGATCACCTTCTGTTTACAAATACATCAAGAGTAGTCAAACTTCCTAGCAGGTTTTGTAGATTTCCTGTTCCATCTTCTTAGAAAACCATACTTTGAATAATATATGTTATTTTAGGTACCAGGGGGATGTGGAAGTTTGATGGCAAGAGGAAATGGTTGATGTAATTCAGCTGTAGATGAAATCCTACATAGGCAATAACTATCAAGTTCTGGAACAACTAATCATCAGGTAATTTCTTGACTGTGACTCAGTCTGTCAAATGAAAGGACTTAGGAAGATGAAAGATGATATGTTTCCCCAGAGAGATACCAATCACAAACTAATCACAGTATCTTGGGAAGCATCTAGCCAAGCAGAAATTAAATCTTCGCTGGACTTTCCAATTACACAGGTCTAGTCCAGATGTTCATGTTGTTGAAATATCTTTATTTCTGAAGGAAAATAGAGACATGAAACACCACTGTTATGGGATGTGTACTGGCTGTGACAGTTGGTGGCAGGAAGCAGGAGAAATGTTCTGTTCCACACTGCTTGGGACGTGGGTCCCGCTGTCTTAGGAGGGCAGTGGGACACAAGAGTTAGTAGCTTTGTCTTACTAGAAGTATTTCCGAGTGTGCTCAATGCTCACCTAACCAGCCAACCTTAGAGTAAAGTTTTTAGATCCGTTCAGGTAGCTTGATGAAAATCTGTCCTTTGCTGTCTAGCAGGATGCCTCCTCTGTGAGTAGCAGGAGTGGTCTGACGAGAATGGGAAAGATATAGAGGTATTTATGGGAGGATTGGAGAAGAAAAGACACTGTGCACTGGCAAACGTAGACCATCACTAAACCCCCTGGAGTCTGTCTTGTTAAATAGCCAGTGGTACAGGTGTAGATGAAGTGCCCATGTGTTTTTTGTAAGCTCACTTGACTAGACTAACATAGGTGAGAAGACAAAAACTAAGTGATAGTGCTCTGAATTAGAGCTTCTGAGAGTACCTTCGTTCCTGCTGCTTTTTAATGGAAGGAACTGCCCAAATATGGTGGAATCCTTCCAGGAAAGAAATAATCCAAGTAAAGTTGATTTTGGTGACTTCAAGAAGGAACGTCCCTTTCGAACACAGTGAGAACAGCAGTCCATAAGAAGACAAGCTTGGGCTTGTGTTCAGGTTATTCAGGTTAACGGATTTTCAATTTAGTTTTTCAATTGGGCATTTACTGATTGTTGTTTTTTCTCTCTTTTCTTAGACATAGTTTGATCACTCTGTATAGACAGGTGTCCAATGCCTGTGGGTTTTATAACCTTACTGACAAAGCCACAGCAAAATCCAATAGTTGGAAATGTTTATTTAGGGGAATTCAAAGAATGAAATGTAATTTTGTGGCTGCATGGTTGCCAGGTGTTGTGGTGACATAAGAAAGTGTGGAGGTGGGGAAGTCAGCAGTGCTTGAAATTTCTGGGACCCACACAAGTGTCTTGAAACATGCACTCTGCTGCCACTTTCTAGCCTTGAAAAACAATCTTAAGAGTGTATAGAGACACATGGGAAAGGGGCAAAAGCTGTCTGGGCAAAGTGATGTCTCACAGCCCCAGATTTTGTAAGTTTTTCTTTTTTTTCAAGGCTTTATGGAAAAGAGTTGATTTTCTTGTGGAAAACAAGTGTTTGCAATACTGCATCTCTGCATTAAGGTAATTTCATATGCCAAGACTTCAGAGGGCTGTTGGTGGAATCAAGAAGTAACTTCCTGATTTCATACTAGGCTGGATGTGTTCTTTTGATGGTTTTCCTATGTACATTGTTTTCTAAGTTTCTCTGAAGAATCAAGAGGTTTGTCACTGTTGCTAAGGAGACTGGATTCAGTGCACTATGCTTTGAGGTAGTATGGATACTTTTTTTTAAAGATGCTTGGGTGGTCTTATTCACATGTTACGACTATTTTGGCTTCAAGAGAATGTTTTCTTCCGAGACAGAATGACATTGATCTTGATGTCTTTTGCCTTTCCTGTGAACAGGCATTGTCTGCCTGTTGGAAGCACAAGGATGTGTTATCAGTCCAATGCCTGTGGTCCTCAGGCATTGCTATACTTCGTTTTTTCCTGTCACATGTAGTTGTTCTTTGGAGCTTGAAATGTGTGGGGCAAGTGAAAGGGCTTAATGTATGAGTATTTCAGTTTAGTGTCATGGCCTGTAATATATAGGAGGTGATATATACGACTGGGTGATTGCCTGGACTCAAGATCTGCTAGTCCCCAGTAAAGATTTATATAGATTTTTTTTTTTCATATACTTCCTTCTAGAGGAGCTTGTTTTCTGGGAGAGGAAAGAGGCACTGTATTGAGCTTTTTTGACTCTTTGTGACCTTTCTTTGTGGGTGTTGTACAAACTTTCTCTTTATGTTAGCCCTAGGACTCTCTCCTGGACTCTCTCCTGTGGCTCTTTTCTGTACTTCTTTTATTAAGTCTAACTGCAAACGTGGCCATTCATAGGATTTGGAGTGTTACAACGTGCTGTGATGTTACTTTTTGAAAGTGCTATGCAGGCTTATATCACACAAGATACTTTGTATTTTATAAGATATGATAACTGATATTTTGGAATTTGAAAAGAAACTTTTTTGTCACTATAATCATCACTTCTTTTTCAACATCAGTTACAAGAATTGACTTTTTGCATGCTGATGAAGTAATAAATTTGTAAAATCAAGGAGCTGCAAGTTAAAAAGAAAAGTAAAGGAGAATTAAAAATAACAGCCGTAATGGTAATTAATATATGTCGCACAATAAAAACACTTGTACTGTTAGGTATTTTAAAATTGTCTACAAATTGTAGTCTGTTTAAACAGAATAGATAAATCTCTCTGTGAATGAATTGTACTATAATTGATTTACATCTCCAAATCAATGATTAGCAAATTAGGCCTCTAACATGTAATCTGGAACTTGAAAGTGGTAACCTACTCCTGTTATTTCATGATTACGCTTACTTGATGAGCCTTGACTGTGTCCTAAACAACAGAGACAGACGTACGATTTTCTGTACCTAGCAGTTGCATTACTTGGCCTTTGTACTTTGCATAATGTAATTGCAGTAATGGACCCATTTAAAAAAAAAAAAAAAGGAAGACAGTTTGCTGTGAAGATATTTTATGTAACCCTTAAATACCGAATAAGAACTTTAGTGAGCAATCCAGTATAAGCTGTGTTAGCGTGCTGCTGTAGAAGCCGGTACTGCCAGGGTGAAGGAGTGGCACGGGGCCAGGCTGTGGTATAACAAACACCAAGCCTGGGGGGGTCATGGTGTCATTCTGTCATTTGGTTGTCAGAGACTTGATCCTACTTCTGTTGGGGGAGAAAAAAAAGACAGTCACTGAAGGTCGGTCTCTGTAATAAAATTAATATACTCTAATATACTTCATCGGTAATGGTAAATAACTGGGATAATCAAGATACTAATACGAAATGTTTGAATACCTGTATGGGGTGATGAAACATCAAAAGGCTATAGTATGGTAGCAAATAAATATATGGCTTCAGGGATCACCCTTTGTCATACAACATTGCTCTTCAAGAAGCTGATTATCCGTTCCTGCCCCTCACACTACTCTCGCCTCTCCGTTTTCCTTCCCGCCCCTGAGCTGTGGGGCAGGCGGTCATGGCTCCCCTGGCACGGCCAGAGACATGGCTCTTCTGCCCTCTCAGTAGCTGTCTGTACTTGTCCCGGTTTGAAGTAAAACCGAACAAATTTTGTGTTCTGTAATTTTACATGTTAACTAGGCCTCCTCTAACTCTCTGAAATGAACGGCATATTGTGGAGAAAACTGCTCGTTCTCAGAGTGATAAGACCAATGTTTGTGCTACATGCCAAGGAATGGTATGCTGAGAGGCCCTTGCTTATACTTATTGCTATAACAACCAAGGTCAGCCCATTTTCGTTATTTGCCCCTTAGAAGGTCGGAAACGGAAAAAACGTAGAGGGTCACATGTGTGGGGAGGAGCGGACAGGACATAGTGCTTCAACATCCTTCACCTTCTACTTACATGTGCTATTCTGGTTCTTTCTGTTCTTTCATGTTTTTTTTTCTCCTCTGATTTTTTTCCGTATGATATCCAGACTCCTACAGGTGAGTTTAGAATATTCTTGCACCTGATTCAATCTTTCATTTTGAAATGCAGTTATCTTTAAGAAAATGTGTCTGTTCTATAAGCAGAGTTCCAACACTTTTTTTACAGAATCATACATTATGTTTTTTTCCTTTTTTTATTTTCTCCTGAAGCGGTGTGTGTATTTGAAGGCAGAACCTACTTTGAAGGACAAAGAGAAACTGTGTATTCAAGCTCAGGGGACTGTGTTCTGTTTGAGTGCAAGGTAAGAATATTGCTGATGGAAAAAGAAGTTCTTGCATGTTAGAAATATCAAAGTCCCACTGAAAGAAACTGTTGAAATGCAGACAGGTGTACCTTAGGAAGTGGCAACACAAATAGCATTTAAGGGGTTTTGTGTTTATTTTGTCTTACTGAGTTTCACATCAAATTTTGCAAATAAATGTACTTTGCATAGCTGCAAGCTTTGATTATGCAGCTTGACAATCAAGCTGCATTCTTTCCTCCTTAGGTATCATCTCCATCATCAGTAATAAAAAACCAGCAGACTCCCTTATGTTTCCATTGACACATGTGCAATGTTATTGTTCAAAATTATGTGCTCATGTATGAGAGATGCACAAACGCGATGGAGGCGTAATTTGGAATTCAGGATAATTCTTAGTGAAAAAGCTAGATGAGAAAGAAGAAAAAGAGCTGGTGTACCAGGTCTCTGGTTGTGTTTATAGTGATGGAAATTGGGTAGGGTCATTGTTTTAGTTGTAAACAGGACACACCTGATACTGAGTCAGTCTTGTCCTGCTGCATGAACAGAGCTGCTCCTCAGGGCACAAATGCACTTTAAGGGCAAAATGTACCCCAGGAATGGCCTCGGGTTGAGAATTACACAAACTGCTGCAGTTTGTGTTGCCTCTGGAGGAGGGATGGGGAAGAATTCCCCCTGGTTAGCGAGCTGCTGGGGTGGAGTTGAAAACCTGAGGGCATGTTTCTAGGATGGAGAGAGAGGGGAACAACTCCTCTGGCCACGCTGCAGCTGTCTGTCAGACCAGTTTCTGGAAATCTCAAAACATTTTCATGCAGTTGTGAAAAAGCGTGTTTTACAAAGTAGAACTGGGGACCGTTGTCTTACCACTGTTGATTTTAATCTGTGTGAGCTTAATTCTTGGAGTAGGTGCTTTGAAACCCATTTGAGAAAGGAAAGGAGAAACTGACCAGAAATAATTTTGGATTCACTTGTTACGCTTTTCAGGACTCTGAGCTTGTGTTTTCAATGTGACACCTGGGACACGAATTCTGTGATTAGTCAATGGGTATAATTAACAACCATCAAAAGTTAGATGATGTTGCCTCGTGTTTCTCGCAGCGCGCAAGTGCTATATTGTATGAACAAAGTGCCTCTGTTGGCTGTGCTAGTCTGCATTTTGTTGATTATACACGTTTGCTGGTGGGCTGCCTGAATGCCCTGGTAGAAATATTACAGCAGCAACTTTGGCTGATTCAAATGCTACTTTTTCAAGGACTGAAGCATATGCAGCTTCTACTGAACGGCCTTGGGAATGATGGTTCAGAGCAGAAAATCCACATACTGTAAACTGTGTTGGTCAGTCAGAAAGTCATAGGTGGGCACTATTTTGTAACTAGTTTATTTTTTAACCAGACTTCTCATAAAAGGATATAATTAATGACTCCAGCTCAACAGAGACTTTATAAGAATGGCACAAGTACTGATTTCATCTTGAAGGCTTATAATCATGTTATCAAGGCAATGTGGGGAATTTCTTCTTTTTGTCTGCATGTAATTCTAAGCATCTTTTTTTGTTTTGTTTGGCCGCTGCAGTTCTGCCTGCTATGGGCATGCACTTTTGTTTTTGAATATTATAAAACACATGAATGAAAAATTATCTTCCAAATTAGAATTTTTAAAAGACTTAATTGCAATCCAGGCTACTATAATTGATATTGGGGTTTTTTAATTTATTTTGTGGAATTGCTGAGTTTTGCTTGTCCTGGCATACAAGACATCTCTGGCTGGTTTGCTTTATTTTATTATCAGCTTAGGGTTGGTTTCTCTGTCAAGATTGTTTAGGGTAAAGTTTGAGCAATATTTTTGATATTGTCCATTGTGTTTGTGTTTCATCTTTATATTTCATGCTTAGAGAGGATTTAAAATTAAATGCTAGACCCATAATAATAATAATACATGCAATGGTGTATGCATGATTTGAGGCACTTTTCTTGCATGCAGAAATGCAGGGTCCTGAATTCAGTGAGCTCATATTTTAACCAGATTGCTGATTTCAAGGCAGCTGCCTCTGGGGACCATGTTCTTGTTTGCTTCGTTTTCTGTGTTTGCCATTTCATGACTAGAGTGTTGCAAGACACATTAATTAGTGCCTGAGGGAGCCTAAAGGTGGCACTTCTGCGGTAACCAGATTGCTAGGGCAGGCATTTCATGTGGTCATACTGCAATGGTTGCGTGTGACCTGGACTAAGTGCCTGAAGATATTCAGATACCATCTTGGCATTGGACATTTCCAGATGCCTGACCCGAACTTAGCTGAGAAGCATTCTCTTTTCCTAATAGGGAATCGGTGCCAGTTGCCTTCAGTGTTACTACCGCAGTGTTGAGATCAGAAACGTTTAAGTTTGATTTTATTTGCTGTATAAATAACAAGCTGCTTTAGAGTATTCATTATGAGGACCCTTGATTCTGGAATCTGCTGCCTCAGTTTTTAAGAAGTAATTGTTACTCTTTCAAGGCATAATTTTAAGAGAAACTTCTGAGGCAAGTTGCCTGACAGCTAAGACAAGAGAAGAATGAGAGCTGTTGCCACACTTTTGCTTGCTTGAAAAGGTTTGAGCATAGGGGAGTTCCTGGTGCTCTTATTGTGCGGTGTTGTTCTTTCAAATTATTTTCAAAGGTACCTGGAATTTGGCGTAGGCAGATTTTTGTACATAATAATGCTAAAACTCTGCTAAAGTTATAATTTCTCTTTATCTCTTCTCTCACAATATTAATCAATTACCTCAATTCAACAGAACCACAAAATGCAGCGTGTTCCAAAAGACAGATGTGCAGCTTTAAACTGCCCAGAATCGCAACAGATCCCCTTATCTCACAGTTGCTGCAAAATCTGTAAAGGTAAGGTAATAGCTGGATACATGTATAAGCTCAGTGTAATTTTCCATTCTTATAGGTTATATAGACTTTTTTCTTATAATTTGAATAGGACACTCCTACACATGATAATTACTATACATCTTGGAAGCTGAATAGATAACATCTGCATCATGATATCTGAAAATTATTTGTAAAATGCCTAATAGTGTAAATTCTGTGAAATGTTTACTGGCACTTGCGATTTTCATTCTAGCCAAAAGTGTGTGAAAAGTCAAAGAAATCATAGACATAATTATTCATTTTCTATCCTTCACCCCCTCCTATGTCCAAACAAAATGAGACTGGAGAAATGTCCGTGTTGCCCAGCGTCTTTCTGAGATGCTTTCAGGTGTCTCTTGCAGAGAACTGTTCGTGCTATGCAGTTGTTCGAAGACTGGAGTAACTTGTTTCCCTGTTTGGGGCTGTAGTCTGCATCTAGAAGCAGAAGTTTTGGGGAATATTCTTGTTTGCTACATACCTTAGTATGTTACACCCAGCCTCATCCTTACCAAAGGGGAGATGGGCACGAAGTGCTCTGTGTCTTGAGCCCACTCTTTTGATCTGGACTAATAAAGGTATCTTCAAAGCCATGAGCAATTGCATCTTGAAGTGGCTACGTCTTTTTCTTCTATAGCTAAATAATGATAAATTGATACCTGGCATGAAAGAAGATGTTAGTCTCTTGGGCTGATTTTAGGTATACTTCAGTGAAAAGTGCAGCTATACTTTTTTTCTGTGCTACTCGGCACAAACATGAAGGATACGATTAACGACATCAAGCAAAGAGATAAGAAAGTAAAGAACTTAAGAAAAGTTGATAAGTCTTGAAGTCTATCACAGTCAAAAAGGATTTTTTAATGATAATTTTCTATAAAATCTTCAGTGGCTTAGAGAGAAGAATTCTGGGTTTTGTGCCTGATACAGCTAGAAAATTTTAATATGTTAGATTAGTGTTTTCTGAACATTTTCAATCCTACCTGAACGATGCTAGTTTGGCCTCTCATGAGATATAGAGCTTATTCTTTAAACAGGAAGCAGCTGTATGCATTCAGCAGCATGTATTTTATTTATTAAGACAGCTGATATGTAAAGAATCTTAAGAAAAACAAAAAATCAGTAAAAAAGCCCTTACCCTTTCTGGATTACATGTACGTTCTTACTTATTTAGTGCCAAAGTCTGATACAAACCAGTCCAGACCAGGAAATCAAAAAATAAGACTATTTCTTGGTCATTAACTTGGGCTTCAATGAGGAAGACAAAAAAAAGGCAAAAAGTAGGCATCACCGTAGCCAGAGGTTGCCCTTGACACACACACTTCTGCTGTCATCAATGAGTATTGAAGACCCTCTAATGCTAGAAAAAGTGTAGAGCTTTTTGATGTCCTATGTTAGATAACAGCTCTGTGGTAGCTACAGTGAATTATAATATTTAAGTAACATTGTCTAAGTGTATCTCTAGGTTACAGGGAGACAATCCACAGCAGAAAAAAAAAGAGAGAAAGAAAAACATCAGCCTCTCATATCATAGTGACCTGTGATGTCTGCATCATGACCATGTCTCTGGGTCTCAGTACTAAAATATTCTGCCTTTACGAGTTCTTCTGTTTCTTTTCTCTTTTTTTTTTTTTGCTTGGTTTGTGTTGCTTCACACTGTTCCTGAACTGTCCAAGTGCAAAACACCTCTCTGACCTGACCTCCAAGCAGACTGTCTTCCGTTGTCCTGCTTGAAGTGCTCATTTAATGTAGCATCTGCAAAGTTAAAGGTAGAAGCTCCTTCATTAGCAAAATATGAAGCAGAGGGCAGGTGGAGTGATAAAAATAATAATCATAACTGCCAACAAATGCTTGTTTGTTATTTGGTAAGAAGCCTGTGTTGCAGCCTGATTCCAGCTTGCGTTCTGGAGCGGTTGCTGATACACCAGTCCTGGTCCCCCGAGCCTGACCCACATTCCCCAGCTCTCCTATGGGAGATTTTGAGAGAAGAAAATAGTTATTGGAAAACAACAGTGAAGTACTGCTTCTTGAGCAGTTCCAATGTTTTGGTTAAAGAAAGAAATTTTAAACAAATGAAGTTGTATAGAAAGCACTGGAAACAAGCTTCACACCTTTATAGACAGATGTGGAAATTGCTGAAGCTTCAAGTCTTTGACTACAACCAACTTAAATCCAGCATAATAAGGATGATTTAATGGTGTTCAGCAACATGGCAGTATTAGATTTCATAAGACCAAACAAAAGGAATTTGAAAAAAACAAGAGAGTTGAAAGGCTCAATCTAAATCTTCCAGCATGGAAAAGAACTTCAGAATATTAAAAATTTGTAATTAAGATGCAATGGAAAACAGTCACACTCAGGAGTAATGGAAGGGAAAAAGTAGGAAAATAGGAAATAGGGATGACTGAAAGATGAGATTTTTAAAAATAAATTTCTCTGAAATGGAAAGGATGATGCAATCAGGGAACAGTATTCAGTCAGTGGAGCTTGAAAGGAAGAGATAAGGGGAAGAGAAAAGCAAAACAAGTCACCGTTAATCGAGGACTTTCAGTTAAATGTGGAAGGATTTTATAGATACACCTGGGAACAAAAGTGATGAGAAAAAAAGTAATACCACTAGTAAATGAGCTACTGAATGTCTAAGCTATTGAGCTCATATAAATGTCCAAACAACAAAAAAAACCGAAAATGAAAAAAGATACGTAATTAAGAAGTGTCTTGTAGAAGTGCTTAACAATGGCAAGGAGACTGTAAGGGGATTTAAGCAAACCTCCTATCCAGCTGCCTTAGATCAATGCCATAACCTGAAATTGAATCGAAGACCTAGAGACAGTCTGTTCTTCTGGCCTTTCCTACTCCTTTCATCCGTTTCATGCTTGGGACAATTTATTTTTCTATATCTCATGGACTATAGAAAGGTATTCTTTGACCTAACTGAAAAAAAGATAGGACTGTCTGTGACAGGGATGTTTTATAATCCCTGGATCCTTTTTAACCCTCAATCATATTTGTTTCTGTACAGGCCATGACTTTTGCACTGAAGGACATAATTGTATGGAGCATTCCGTCTGCCGAAACCTGGATGACAGAGCTGTCTGTAGCTGCCGAGATGGCTTCCGAGCCCTTCGGGAAGACAATGCCTACTGTGAAGGTAATGCCTTGTATCAATGCTTGGCTCCGCTGTGTAAGTTACTGTGGGATGAATGTATTGATTCGTGAGTTGTCAAAGGCATAGGCCTATGAAATGCAATATATGCAGCATATGAATAAACTAAAATAATTATCTCTCCAATTAAGTTCTTTAAAAAAAATTTTTAAAAATCTGATCAGTGTCAAAGTGGCAAGTTAGTATGGCTGAGAATTTAATTAGAAACATGCTTCCATAGGAAAGTTATCCTTTTTCCTTTTTTTTCACGGTATTCAGATATTCAGGCAATCTAAAAGTCAGCCATTTGAATAACATATTAGTGTAACATTTGGTTTCTTTTCACTGCTGCCTGTTCCCATTCTCTCTCCCCAGGAAGTAAGTAAATGCTATAGACTAGATACTAGTATTGTTAATTATGCTGAGTAATGATTTATTATTTGAGCTGCTCTTTTGGTATCAGGGAGCAACAAGCTACTTAATCAGAAGAGAAGACTCTATAATTTGTTTCTTTACAGTCTAGCATAATCCTGTGAAAAAAAACCCATCCCCACTCCAGCAGCGAGATCCAGAGTCCTCTGCACGATCTCTTAGCTCTTGTGCTAACTGTTGCTCTTCCTCATGAAAACCCTGATTCTGTGAACACAATACTAGCGTACTATTAGGCCATTCTTATCGTAAAGCTTAAGCGTTGGCAGCAGCATGACCTTTGACTAATAAGCAGTTTGGTTCAGATTTAGCCTGCCAAATTGAAAGTTAAGCATTTGTGAGTGGAGTCTAAGGTACTCTGCAGTCCCACCTAGTACCTGGATTGTTCTCTGGCGATGCACAATTAAATGGGATGAATCAAGGCCTTTAAAGAGTGTTCCTTTGGCTGAACTCTGCAAAGGTTAGTGCCTGCAGCTTACCTGAGTTAGTAGCTGCATTAACATCAGTCGGTATGCTCATCTGTAGATTTAGATTTGAAAATTCATGACTGTTTTCAGGAAAGGAGCATATAATTAATTCAGCTTCGCATACCTCTCTGCTTAACGTTTATGGTAAGCCTTCTGATGGAAGCCTGTTTTGAGAAGCAGAACTAAAAATCATGCAGAAACAAATCCCTTGCCCCTCATCGTGTCCCAGCAGGCATCTGACATCAGGACCTGCTGTGTAGCTCGTTCTGTGTTGCAGCATCAGCCACTTTTTATCCCATAGTCCCTGGAGACTACGCCGAGGCTTAGGCTGCAGATCTGCATTTCTAGGAACTCATCAGCCATTTCCTTTTCGAGGAGGTCACTGGAGCAACGGAGTTAATGGTGAAATCAGGTGCTTTAAGAAGCACCTTTTGTTACTCTGCTGAGTGAAAGCAGAAAAACAAGCTAGGCTCTCTTAGTGATCTCCACATCTCTCAAATTAGAGTCTGTTGCTATGTGTGGAGCTTGACAGGCATTTCATAAGCAAAAAGCAAAAGAAGCTTTTTAATCAGCATTGTTGGTGAAATGTTTAGATGAGGACACAGTAGATTATCATATGCAAGACTGATGCATTTTTATTATAAGTGGATTTACCAGTTTGTGCAGTACCTGAATTCAGTATGATGATTTTGTGAGAAAATTTCTTGGCCCAGTTGTTTCTGTAATGGCAAATGACATTGTTTCTGGGTTGTAATTATCAATCTGCTTAGGTGTTTTCAAAAAACTTGCATAAGTGAATAAAAGGCTGGGACACATTATTTAATAATTGTATTACTATATTTGGATGTGTTAAACTCTCTCTTAAAAATGTGTATGATTTAGGGCCTGATCCAGGAACACATTGAAGATAGTGAGAGTAAGTTACATTAGGAAGATGCGCCCACCTGAGCAAAGCCCGTGAGATTGGGTCCCTGCCAGATGAGGTTGTCCCAGCCAAGGGCGAAGCTAACTCAGCAGGCAGAACCGCCTGGCTTCCCTGCGAGTTATGTACTGTAGCTGCAGTGTAGGCACCACACTTGAACTGTGCATGCTTAGCACAAGTCCAGTACTGGCCTTGGCTGTTCATCCCTGAGTGTGTCTGCAGGTCATATGCTGGAAGGAGGGGAAATAAGGCTACAGATTGGAGCTTCAGGATGGTTTTTGTGGAAGAGGAGGGTCAGGGGACTGAAATACCTATGTTTCTTCAGAGTTTTGCTTTTAGTGTTGTATCCCGTTTTTAAGCCCAAATGTTTCTGAGCACTGACTTTTTTCTTTCTGGAAAGAGACTCTTACCTTAATATTAAACGATGTAATAGCAAACTGTGCAATAGCAATAGTGTGACACCAAGTCTTTTCAGAGTCCTGTCCCTCATCTTGAAAGGCTGAAACCTTTTCAAAGGGAGGCTGGAATCTCCCTTTCTCAGCACATACCCTTTCTTCACTGTGCCATTATTGTGGCTTTAATTATGAGCAGTGCCAAGTGTAGAAATGTCGAGTTAATACAAAGCCTTTCAGAGAAAGCTTTTTGTAATGGCCGGAGCCCATGGGTATGATAGCCATTCCTATGTATGTGCACTTCACAAACTTCAGATATACTGCAAAATTGGATGTCATTGATTCTGTGTTAGAGCCAAACTTCAATAAATACAATTCTGTCAAAATTCAAAGAATAAGCAGAAGTAATGATCCTCCCATTGGCAGAACTTCTCCTTAAGGTAGAAGAACAAAAATAAAAATATTCAAAGCTGGTTTCAGTGTGGGTCTGGAAAAGCTGCATAAATTTCATCTGAATGATGGAAGAGTTTGGCTTCTGTCCTAGAAAGAACTGATGCTTTTCCAAAGCTGTGTGATGTCTCTAGATACTGTTATGGTGGATACCTTTCCGTTTTATAATAATAATATTTTGTTAATATTTATGTCACATTTAGCTTTCCCTGGAAGGACTGTTTAAAGCAATACTTAAAGAATTGGTTTTTCTTCATTTACATGCTGTAACCCTTATTCCAAATACTCTGAAATCTATTTTCTGCCTCAGGTTATTGTGTGGTTTGAAATACCTTGTGGGCAGGTTGGGTATGGATTATGGTGGGCTGCCCAGGTGTAAGTGCTTTTCAATATATCATCCTTGGTATATAGCCTACCCAACATCAACGTTTTACAATAACAGATGTTCTGATGAAGTGTAATTAGTTTTTCCCAAAGCAACATCTGCAGTGCTTTCAAACTGATGATCGCCCTCTGGGATATATTTCAAATTGTGTTCAATGCCTACTACATTTGTGGTGCTGGAGTTATGCTGAAAAAGTTTTTGAGGATAAAGTTTGTGACTCCTGAATATCAAGATATTCTGATGCATCTAGAGGAGTGAAATAGACCCATATTTCAAATAAGGTAGGTTTGCAAATAGTCTGCTGATGGCAGCTTTAGTATTCTTCTCAGATTCTTGAACCTAAGCTGTTTTTGTGCACCACGTCATGCACTTTTGGCGATCCTCATGTAGATGAGGATTTGTTTGGGGAGGAGGCGTTACATGTACCATTTGGAGATTGCGCTTGGAAGGATTGCTTGAAGTCTGATTTTCTGATTTAATAAGACCGCTCAACTATCTTGGTGCAAAATCTGATTTCACTTCAGAGTGTTGCCAAGGATTGCTGATTAAACAGATCGGAGAGTAGGCTTAAGGAAGACAGGAGAATGCTAATCTTTTACAAGCACCAGGACTGAACATGATCTGAGAAAAACAGGTTATGTGCTTCTTTATCAAGAGGATTTTGTCTGGTGCAGAGGCCATTATACATTGTGTACTGATTTTGGCTGGGATGGAGTGAATTTTCTTCATAGCAGCCTGTATGGTGCTGTGTTTTAGATTTGTGACTAGAACATTGTTGATAGCACAGGGATGTTTTAGCTGAACTACTCACACAGCATCAAAGCCATCTCTGTTTCTCACTTCCCCCACAGCCAGCAGGCTGGGGGTGGGCAAGAGACGGGGAGGGGACACAGCTGGGACAGCTGAGCCAAAATGACCAAAGGGATATCCCTGAACGCACGACACCGTGCTTAGCAGTAAAAGTGGGGGTACTTTTTCTGAGGTGTCTGTTACTTGAAGACTGGCTAGGCATTGGTCTGCTGGTGGGAGCTGGAGAGTGATTGCCTTTGAATCACTTGTTTTTCCCCCTTTTCCCCCCCTTTCTAAATGGTCTTTATCTCAGCCAATGGATTTTTTTCTCACTTTTGCTCTTTGGATTCCCTCCCCCATTTCATGGGATGGAGGAGCGAGTGAGCCGCTGGTGGGTACTGAATTGCTGACCAGGGTCAACCCTTCACACGTCACAAATTTAACTTCTGGGTGTGTGGATAATAATGTTTATTTTCTGATATTTCGGTATTTAGCTGTAGTAGTTGCACAGTACACAACCTAGCTAACTTATCTTAACAATTTGGGATCATTTAATACTATTAAACAATTTTTTGTGAAACCATTTTCCATTTTTTTTCTAATTTATCCTTTCTCCTCAGTAAGTCTCCTAGTTTCTCAGCTGTTGCCATGTTTGTCCTAGTTTTGAGTGCAGCAGCTGAAATGAGACCAAAGACTGAGTGACTGTGTCTACGTTAGAGAATTGCATCAGCTTTACTGATGACTCTCTCTTGAGGGAAGAAGGTCTTCAGTTTAGAAATCTGCTTTTGAATAAGCTGGCTTGATTTGGATCATCTTCAGTAGAGGGAAGTAAGCAGTCTTTGAGGACGAATTGTCTCTTTCCAAAGTAGATGTCTGAAGCACATCAGAAGTGACACTTGGTTGGACCCCATCAGGTTTCCCTTAGCTCAGAGTTGTATGTTCTCATTCTGTTTGGAAGTATTTATTAATTTATCCCTGTGTTTGGGTAAAAATACTCATGCATTATTCAACCCCCTTCCCCAACAACAAAAACATTACACTTCTTCACTCATCTAATTTGTACAACCTGCTGTTAATCTTGCTTTTAACTACTGGATTACAAAAATAAAGTAAGATCAGAATAAGCCTGATTTCTACAGGTTGCAATGAAGAGAAGAAATCTTACAAAAGATAAAAAGTAATAATCAAATTGCAGTATGATGCATGTTGCATCATATTGGCCAAGTGCAGTAATCAATAACATATTTTTTCTTTTGGCAAGTGTAATATTGAGAAGAGCATAAATATGATAGACCTCGGTAGATAGAGATCTCGAGAGAGACCTCGGTAATGGAGATAACCCCCAGTGTCAGTGTATTAAAATACATTCTATTAAATACTCTGCATCTTTCATAACCAATATTGGGCTATTTGCTAGCTTTGCTGTCATAGAATCATAGGATGGTTAGGGTTGGAAGGGACCTTAGAGATCATTGATTTCCAACCCCCCTGCCATGGGCAGGGACACCTCTACTAGAGCAGGTTGCTCAAAGCCCCATCCAGCCTG
>KZ505647.1:986135-1009565 GCA_002844005.1 Limosa lapponica baueri | reverse complement strand
CAGAGCCTTCTCTTCTCCAGGCTGAACAACCCCAGCTCTCTCAGCCTGTCTTCATAGGAGAGGTGCTCCATCCCTCTGATCATCTTTGTGGCCCTCCTCTGGACCTGCTCCAACAGGTTCATGTCCTTCCTGTGTTGAGGACCCCAAAGCTGGACACAGTACTCATAGTGCATACTGTCTTTACAGTATGCACTGTATTCTTTGGGTTAGGGTCTTAGGAGTTCTGCAGTACTGTCAGATTCATTAAACTGGGAAGGTTACCCAGGCTTCTCTCTTCGTATGTAATTTTTTTTTTAATTTAAGCGAGATGTGGCAGTAGTATCACGTATCGCTAAGAAATGAAGATTTCCATCTCCATCAACTGGCAGTGTTTGAGTCATTACCTTCTCATTTTGGGTTGGCTTGAAAAACTAATCAAGCGTAAAGTAAAACTTTCACTCCAGGAGGACAGAATGTTATTTCTAAATATCTTTTAAAAAGTAATTAAACATTATTAATATTAAATATCATTATTAAACAGTATTAAGATATTATAAATTATTAGGTTTTTTTCTCAACAAAGGCAGTAAGTGTCATCTTATTTCCATCATTATGTTACTGAGAAATCTAAATATGGAGAATTATCAGGCCAGTTCTAATGTGTCAGTGTGTCAGAGTGGGCCAAATCCTTCTTGTCTGCCATGGCTCTTACTCAGGAAAATAATAAAACAAATTTCTAACTTAAAGTGTAAAAGTAGTATCCCTGACAGCAGTTCATAAAGCATGGTGTATACTGGGGTACAGATAGTCCTACCACCTGTAACAATGGAATGGTTTGTACTTGTAAAAATTGCAGGATGTGATTCGGTGTTATTTGATTTTAATTACATCTACAGGAAGGATGTTTGGACTGATTCTTTCACCCACCCGTAGCCAGGACTGACAGTGATACTATTGCAATTAAAAAAAACCTGAAACTAATCATATAAAGGGAGTGTCTTGGAAACTCTTTTAAAGTCTTCTGTGTTAGCAGGGTCTGGTAAGGAGATGCTTTATTGCACTTAGAGCAGCCCTTTACCACCAGCAAATTAAGGTGTAAGTTTTCATACAAATTGCTTAAAACTGCAACCTCAAAGCAAAAGAGAGCAGAAACTAAAGTCTTCATTTTGTTCTTGTTTTCCTTTCTCTCCACCTTTCAGGAGTAGCTGGAAGGTGACTACTGAGAGAATTAGATCCTGTTACTGTGCTGAAAAGTACCCAGAGCCAGGTGGTTGGTTTTCTTACGTAACTTTTAAAAACCTGGTCTAAAAGTGCAACACATCTTAATGATACATAGAGGCTGGATCTCCAAGAGCTGTAACAAAGACACAGAAATGCCTGGCATTAAACCAGGCTGAGTTTAAAATAAATATTCTTTTACGGAGAATGAGAGAAATAGCAGCCACAGTGATTGTGTCTGTTGTGATACCCTAACTAGCGTGACATCATTTGAGAGACAGCTGAGTTGTGATATTGCCCCTTGTTTCTGTAGAGCTGGCAGTAATCTACTGGATAGCTTGCAGGAATGTCCTGGGGGAAGGAGACAGTATCCCCTTGATCTTGGTTGTTTTTTTTTTTTCTGGTGGCTGTTCCTGTTTCTGTCTCAGGGAGGGGAGAGCATGGTTCCACTGGTCTGTCTCTTCTTCAGACTCCCAAATATAGACTAACCCACCCACAGGGGACTTAACGCAGCTTACAAGTACTATCCTGTTACGTGTGCATCTGTCTTCCAATAGGGAGTTTTAAAATACACACGTGCAGTACAATCTGTGCTGTCTCTTCCTGAGAAGAATCTGATATATATTTGTACATTCTGTATAAAAATAGTAATGCTCCTTATTCCCCTTTTAAAATAGGGGAAAACAAAACCACTAAGAGTGGCAAGTATTTCTAAATTCTTGACATTCACAGTTCAAAATGATGAAAATGATGATTTGAATTTTGCAATTCAAATTTAAAGACCTATTTCTAACCAAGTGCAGTGCTGAAGGGGGATGGATCATGAGCTGGAGTCTCAGTAAGCTGTTTTTATATTTGGAATTCACTAATTAATCATATACAACATCCTTTTTATTCTCAGTATGAGGACTACATCAGACTAGTTATTCGGTGCCTAAGGAAAGGCCCCCCCGCCCCGGGATGCTTTCATGTCTGACACATAACTATATATAATTGCTTGTTTTATCATATATACACTATCCTATGAATTAATTATAAGATATTAAATAGTAAGAAGTTGTGGTTTGCCAAGTAAAACATTACGTGATGGCAGACAATATTTGTTTTCAAAAATTTCCTGTGATATATATTTTTTAAACTACATAATGTATGTGGAGTCCAGTGATGTTTTCATGAGGCTGAGGTGGAGATTCCATTTTCTTCCACGAGTCTCACTTGCACAGGTAGCTGTTGAACGGTATCTCCTGCTGCATGTTTAACAAGGACAGTTTTATCTCAACAGTCTCTCTTCCTTTCCGAAAACTGTGGCAAGTTGAAATAAAAACAACTCTTTGTACTGTTAAAAATGATATTTCTGAAATGTTGTAATGTTGTATTTTGTCCTTTCAAAGCTGTATAGAGCTTCTGTCAAGGAATGTAGACCTTAAGTGACTTTGCCTTTATTTAAAGAGTATTTTCTGTCCTAATAGCCCCCCCACAAGCTGCAGGAGATAGACAGAGAAATCATGAACTTAAGCAAAGAACAGAGATTTAAAATAACGTGAAGGGAAAAGCACCAAGATGTGTACAATGTGTGTATGTGTTATCTATCTAGTTTAATTGTGGGTGAGGAAAGAACACACCTTGTGTGAGGATCCAATAATTTGAATTTATTTTTATTCTAATGGATGCTTTAGCAGGTTAGTCAAGATATAACAAGCTCTTATTAGTTCTATTGCAACAGTGCTAACACTTATAATCCAACTCTCCCAGTTTCTCTTAAGGTCCATTAATAATTCAATAAAAATCAATAGAGACAAGTGGTTGCCCATTTCTGCTTACCATCCCTGTGCATTGCTCCTGTGACAGCTGTCAGTGGCCCAGGTTCTTTGCTGAGAGCAGCATGCTGGGGTTGGTGGGAGGTTATTTTATTTTTTTTATGCTTGGTCTTTTTGTATGCTTCAAGTTATTTTTGTATGTTTTAACTCAATACATGTGTTATGTTCTTGCAGTTGGTTCATAAGGTTAGTTATATTGTGATTCCTTAGGTTTTACTCTTTTGGAGGAGGAGAGATGCACAACTGCAGAAAGGTAGGCAAAAGTAAAATAGTAAAAAAACCCCAACAACAAAAAAACAGTCTCAGAGGTAGATCATATATGTGTGACCACTTGGTAATTTTGATGTTGGAGCTAGGCCTTTTTACTGCCTGTTGATAACACCAAAGGCTCAGGCTAGAGGAGAAAAAGTCAAAGATTGTCTGCAGAGGGTAAGAGTGATGACAGTTATGGTGGTGCAGTCAGCTGGGATAAATAAAGTGGGAGATTGTGAGAAAATACTCAATTTTGATTGAAGTTGATGTTAACATCCTCTGTGGAATATGTCAGTTGGAAAAATTGGTGCACTGGGGTTGATAGAGCAAAGCACAACAGAAGTGCAGTGATTGGTTTGTGACTGACTGTGACAGTAGTGGTTAAACCATTGGCTTGGCTGGTGATGGAGAGCCTAGGAAGAGTAGTGGGAGGAGAGGGAGCAAGGACTGTGCCAACGACCTGAGATATTTTGGCCTCTTAGTGGGTGAGAAAGGGTATAGGCAAGGAGAAATGCATAGGAGCATAGTGGTGTGGAAACCAAAGCATGCGAGACACTGAAACCAGGTTGTAGCTGGAAGTGAAGGGAGCCTGGAGAGAATAGGAGCTGGGAAATACAGCTAGGGGAAGTGAGCATTTTTATTGTAGCAATGGACTGGGAAGTTTTAATGTACTGAACACTCAAGCAAGTTGGAAGGAAGAGTTTGAGGATGGGTTAGTGTGTTTGGCAGTGAAAGGAAAAAACCCAGTACTTTCACAGGTGAGTGAGCTGGTGGGAGCTTGCTTCAGAATTATGGAAGCTATGGTCTGTCTTTTATCTTTTAAGGAGGAGGAGCTGTTGAGGGGAGGGGTTAAAGACAGGAGAAGAAATAAGGTGAGCAAGATCTGGAGACAGGACCAAACTTAGGTAGAAAGTGGGTGAGGGAGGAAAACAGTGGAGAATCTTGATGCCAGAGGTAGAAAGTGGGAATAGAAGGACTATTGTCAGTGGAGGGAAGAAAAAGAGAAAGAAAAAGGGCAGAACTCTTTTTCCTTTGTGACCATGTCCAGGATGCAGGACAGGCTGTGTTGGTTTTAACTCCATGTTAACCTTTTTCTCTGGTAGTGGTATCTGTGATTGGTCACTCTTCACTCTCCTCTTTTGGTAAGTAACATCTGCTGATCTTGTGATGCACTTTTTCTACGTCAGGATCCAGATGAGAAAGTCTCAGCCTTTCCCAGCTTGTCTATTTCTGTGTAAGTCAGGTCAGTAGTGATAAAAATAAGGGCCTGAAGACCCTTTATGGTGACTATTGTTACTGGCATCCATCCTTGGGATTCTCAGTTGAGAGGCCCAAGACTTGCAGGAATGGTGAGTAAATGATGCCCTTGCTCTCGGCAGTGGAGCCTTCAGGTCAGGATGGAAGTTTGCTGATGAAGTTGTGTGGGAGAGGTGGAAAAGCATTAATTAATTACCGTGTTCAGCAGGTAAATGTGGGGCTTCATATTTATGGGCTGTGAAGACAGAACCTTTCATTAACACGAAAAGGGTTTTTTTCTGTTTGAGTTTGGTTGTTTTTTTTTTTTTTTAATTGTAGGTCTAACCTATTCTGCTCTTGTGTTCAGAGTAATTTTTGATGCATTTATGAAAGAAACTTTTATAAATAAAGCTTTTTATGCTCCTTTTTGCTCCCTTCCTAGGTACTTTATTATTTGTTGCAAAAATAATATACCTTTGTAAGCGTGACCAGGGAGATCACTTATGCTAGATACCATTGAGTTTTAAAGGAAATGGCTGGAGGCAGGACACTATCTATAAAGGATCCTCAGTTCTGGAAATAGCCTCCTCTCTTTACAGCCCAGATTTACTGACTTAGTACCAGACTCATTTGTTCTGGCAGGCTTTTGTGGTGGATAAAGGCAATGATGGATAGTGAGGCCTAAGAAGCAGCTTTGTTTGTTAGTGTGAGGCTTCAGTCAACAATGATTTATAGATTACAGGTCAAGTTCTCTTCTTATTAATGGGATTGTAAAACATAACTGGGAATTTCACTCTGGGGAAGCAAACCCATTAGGGTGCATGAGGAAGGGATACAGGGAAACTATTCCTGGGTTACGTATTTTGCATAAATTTTTCTGAGTGCTTGGGGAATAAAGGCTTTTTTTTTCTTTTTTTGGTTTTGATGTTTTTGCAAACATAAATAAATCATTGAAGTGCAGATTCCAAACACTTTTCCACTAACCAATTTTCCCAGAGATGCCTCTTTTATCTGTTCCACTGGGAACAGAGCAGGTTGATGATCTCCATGACTACATTGTTGTCGGTACATCACAGCTGGTGGCTCAGTATCACATCACAGACTACAAGCACACAAGTCTTTATTGTTGAGTATGTAGAGCCATTGGAGTGGCGCGTTCATCCTATTGAACTGACTTCAGCATCTTACTGGCTAAACAGTAAGACATTAATGTGCATTAATATGCTAACTAGGCTTTTTGGCAGGGGAAAATTAAGATAAATGTTGTAGGCTTTCTTAGGTATCAAAATGCATCGGGTTTTCTATTGTACTTAGTGCATTTGTGTCTAAAGGTGAATAAAAATGTTTCAACCAGCAAACAGGATGAAAAGGCTTTTATTTTGGTAGCTTTGAAAGAGAACAGATGTTGGACTCTTTCCCTGCCCCAGTTCAGCCTTCCTTAATCTGTAATACCTTAACCTAATGTATACGAAGCTTCCATATGCATTGCTAAAGAGGTAATGGAATCACATGTTTTTAGTGTGGTCAATCTCTGTGTGACTAATTGCCATTCAACTGTTACTTTATCATTTTTGTATTATTTATCTTTTGTGTCCAGTGGCAATGTAATTTAGTGCTAAAATTGCAAACTATCTGTAAAAGCAGCTTCTTACCAGCTGTGCATCCATGGTGTAGAGCGATGGAGTTTTGACACTTGGTTAGGGTCTTTAGGTACTAATCGAATATAGTAATATGATAGTAGCAGTAATAATCACTTTATTTCCTTTGCATTCTTTAGACTTTCTAGAGAGCTGGGTGGGAAAGAATTTTGTTTTCCAGTGAGTGTTTAAAAATCAGATTTGTTCAAATGAAACACTTGAATCCAGAGTTAACCTGATCAGTGTGGGTTGGTTTTTTTTTTTTTTTGGGAACAATTGAACAAGCAAGGTTTTGAAATAAAGGCAATTATGAATAAATCATTTTGCAAAACCTCAATATGTGGTGTGTTGGCAAAATGGAAGCTTTAATTTAGAACACTTCTAAATTAGGAGGTTTGTATCAAAGTAGATCTGGCTTTAAGTTTTTCATTTCAAAATGAAAACCATTAGTGTTTTGGGTCTCCTGTGGCTATTTACCTGCCAAAGCAATCATTAATATACTTTTCAGAAAGCTCTATTTGATGTTTTTGAGGGTTTGGATCTTTAAGTAGAATTTTCTGAGAGTGCCAAAGCCGGCTTCTAGGCAGTCTGTTGATGCCAAGAACATAAGGCCTCTAATTACTTGAAGACTGATGTTGTTACTTAAATACAAATCAACACTATTAATTTAATATGGAATTGTGAACTGGAATTATGAAAGACACAAGTTGTATCGTTTGTGGTAGTAGCAGAGGCATATGTTGTAACTGCTGGCTGGTTTTGGAAACTGCACATTTTTGCTTCTGCGGAACATCTGTACATCAGGAGATCTGTGCCATTTTCCACTTTCCGTGCAAAAGCAGCTGCCTCTGCAGTAGTCTTGTGATAGCTTCACCTTTTTTTTTGCTTTTTTAGGTGACTTTCACAAAATGTGTTTTGAGCCTTAGTATGCTCACTAAAAATATATTTGCACTGGGTGGAGAAACGGGAAAATGGAAGTTTTTTTTCAAAACTGAATGAAACTAGGAAATCACTACAGAATCGCTGTATCAGTATGTTGCATTGGTTTGTACTGGAAGGCGAATTTTCTTCTGAGAATGTAAAGGGTAAAAAAGAAGCAGGCAATGAGTGCAGTTAGTAAGTAGCTATATATTTAAAGATGCTGGAAAGAGGAGGTTTTGCGAGATAAGCATAAGACCTAAACAGGAGTGTGAGGTAAAGGAGTTAACGCTGTCGACATTTAGCATCACAGCATTAGGAAGTCAACCCTGAAATGAGTTTATATATCCAATCTATTGTTTTGAACTATCGTCAAACTCTGGACGAGTTTCTGGAATACAACACTGTTTTCCAACCAGAGATTTTATTTTCAACTCTGAAAGCTGTAAACATCATTGAAAACAGGGAGGAAATCAAAACTGATGAGCAAGAAAAAAACCAAGCCAACAATCCACCTCTTTGATTTTTAACATACTTTTGTAGCAAGGTTCAGTGGCACATTGCATGACAATATAACCACATACAGAGCATCTCAGTAATGCTGTCTTTATCATTAGTATTATAGGAACAGCGTGCTACTAATCACTTCCAAATTAATATAGCTTTTCTTCTTTACAGCATAATAATTGTGTGCAGAAGTGCTTTTTTTTTAATTTGTGGTGCTTTCTCTGTCTTACCACTGTAGTATAACCTGCTACAAGAAATACACCCCATTTTGCAGCCCAACAGAATCCCAAAACGATCAGGTTTTGAAGTCCATGCTTACAGTGATTTATGTCTGGAGTTTGCTTCAGAACTTAATACTGCAGCAGATACTCCACCCCAACAAGTATTTTACCAAGGTGCAGCTTTTTCTATCAGAGAAGGTGTTTATATAAATCAGATTCTTTCAGGCTCCTTTCAGATACAGTGTGTGTATATGTATCTATATACATATGTATGTAGATATGTATAAATGCAGATATATATATTTATATATATTAAAATCACCGATTGGCTGCTTTATAGTTCTAAGTTTCTTATAATAAGTTCTGGTGTCTTTTCAGATCTTACCATGTTCCTTGCAGTTCTTTCCCAAACAACAATACCTGTTAGACCAAAAACATATAGTATACATACAGTAATGTGTTTATGTACTGATGACTGCAGTGACTGTACAGGTACAGTGATGGATGACATTGCAGTCCTGAAGTAGTTGGTCTGCTGTATGGGACCCCACTTTGGCTGGGTTTTTTTTGTGCCCTTATTTAAGTCATAGGAATAACATCATAGGCACTTCAAATGGAAAGATGTAAGCCAATGTAATCTTCTTTGTAACTCCACTAACAGCTGTTCACAGAAGGCTCATGCTGCTTCTCTCGTTTGAACACTTCAAGCAGTTGTTTTAAAGGAGAAAGCCAAAAAATCATTCCAAAGTACATTGCTGCTCAAGTAACTTTTTAGTCTAACCCACTACTGATGAAAGTGAATAGCGGTGTATCGAGAGATTGTAAAGAACACCACTGAGTTTGACTTGTGTTCCTCTTTGCCTTATTCAGATATCGATGAGTGTGCTGAAGGACGACACTACTGTCGTGAGAATACCATGTGCGTAAATACACCAGGATCCTTTATGTGCATCTGCAAAACAGGATATATACGCATTGATGATTATTCATGTACAGGTAAGAGCTGTATATTCGTGAAAGAAAATAACAGGATGACGGTATTTAGGAGCACTGTTATGCTTCTTCCGAAGTTAATCTTTATTACAGTCACAAAATGTCTACATGAAATGTTAAACAGAATAAAACAGCAAAAGAATTCCAAGGATACAGTGCAGGAAAGCTGATGCATTCTACAAATTATGAGTGTGTTGTATCATTTGCCTGAAATTGTAAGGCAGTCTGGGTCACTTTATAGGTCTGCATAGCTTTGGATGCTGAAAGGAAAGGTGAAGGCAAGAAACTGACGGGAAAAATAAGAGAGCAAAAATAGTGTTATGCATTACTTGGTTTCCATGTGGCACACCAGTACAACTTCACTTGGAGTATAATGACTCTTTTGCAAACTTCTGATGGAGTTAAATTTGTTGTGTATTAGAAGTGTCTGTTTCCTCATTTTGAATTCTCCTGCACTGGGGAGGTTCCCCAGCTGAATCCTGAGTTTAGAGGGCAGGAGCTCTGCCTGCCTTGAGCCAGTGGACAACACGGTCGGTCTTATCCCTGTGTCTTCCTGTTTTGCTCTACTGCCAGTGGATGCTCTAGAGGAGGTGCTGGGTTCATACTGACTTTCTGTCTTCTAGTCTTCTTTTTATTGTAAGGGCCCGGGGAGGTTCAGGTTAGATATTAGGAAAAATTTCTTCACTGAAAGGGTTATCAAGTATTGGAATGGGCTGACCAGGGAGGTGGTTGAGGCACCATCCCTGGAGATATTCAAAAGACGAGTTGACATGCTGCTCAGGAATATAGTTTAGTGTTGGGTGTTTTTTTGTTTTTTTCTTTTTTTTTAATGGTTGGACTAGATGATCTTAAAGGTCCCTTCCAACCTAGGCGATTCTGTGATTCTGTATTTCAGGGTTATGGAATGAACACTGAACATTTCAAACAGCCTTCCTTATCAGAGCCAGGCTGACTGTAAGTGTTCCTGGGAGGAATGTGTTTTTTCCTACTAGACAGATAAAGCAAATATGATTCAAAGATGTGCAATATTCTCTCAGTGAAGAAAAACGTGTGTGAACAAAATAGTACCAGTATTTTGTGTGCACAGGGGAACACATTAGCTCTTTCTATAAGAGGATATATTTGTTCAGTAAAACTGTCTTGGAGTTCATATTATCTAACAGCAAAGCTGGCTATAAATGGATGAGAGTATTCATGATGTTTAGACAGCACTGTTGAGTTAATTTCTAAATTTACTTAATTCTGTCTGATATGTCTTGGTACAGAAACAGCTTCTTCATAAACTGGCACAGGAACATAGTTTTCAAACCACATGTGTGATTTTTGTGTGAACTGTCTTACCTGTGTTTGACATTCCTTTCACAAACACTGGCAAGCACCATTTTACTGCTGTAAGCCCAGTTCTTGAAGAACCAACTTATACTCTACTTGCAGCAGGTCCTTTCTGAAGCAACCGGTATGTTTCTGATCAGTCTCTCAGCTGAGTAAAGCAATTGTTTCACTACCTACCGAGCGTGAATGTTGGGATTATTTTAGGACTGGTTTTGTCTAAATCAGTGATACTTTTTCTGCTTTGCTTCCCTTAACTTGCTGTTCTGATTGAACTCTGCAAATGGTAAACCATCGCAAACAGCTTCACAGGGGCATTTGGTGCCTAGTAATATAGTAAAGGTATTTCTCGGTACTCCACACATTGTGTTCCTCATATTTGCTGAAACATACTGTTGTGAAATTCAGTGTAGTTCAAGAGCTCTGGACAGTCAAACTGGTGTAAAACTTGCTGGAAATCCATCGTAGATCTCACATTTCAAACTGTGTTTGTCTCCACATTTGTAAATAATAGTTTCCTCCGAAATCAGCCTGTTGGGTGACAAAGTGAATGATTTCTTTTCCACCTTTCCCTTCATGAAGCTGGGAAGAGCTAATGCAAAAGAAAGTGAAGCAGATGAAATAGTTTTTAAATATTTCAAATCTTAAGATGCGCTGGGCCAGATGAACTACAAGTAATGCAGTGACTTTCTGTATGTCTGAGCAATGGCATTTGCTGTCATTTGGGACCTGGAGTTCTCCCTGGAGTTAAATTATAGGGAATTTTGGATACTGAGGAGCAACCAGGAGAATGTAGTGCCTGTTGGGTGGTAGAATTTCCCTGAACGGCAACCTAACATCATTAAGTGTGTATCTCACAAAATAACTACATTTTTTTTTCTGGTTCCACAACTAGTGTGAGCACCTCTGGTGGAGGCACTGGTCAGTTTTTGAAGTATGTAGACTTATGAGACCCTTGCATGACATTTCCACCAAACAACTAGTGAGTGAAAGGTTAATTACATTTTTAAAATTGAAGGAAACACAGGATGCATTTAAAGTAATGTGCTTTGATCAGTAAATGGCATTTTGTGCTTGTTTTAGTCTATATGAGTAACATTGAGAGCATTTACATTATAGTCCTGTATTAAAGCAGGTGACAAGTTTCTATATTTATACATGAGACTGCTAGGGGTTTTTCAACCATCAGCGTATTCGTTGCTCTTTGCTTGTTTTACCATCTATTAAGAGACTTTCATGTGCATCTATTTGGCCAGTTATAAATCTAAGGGGTAACGTGAACACAAGTAGGGAGGGTATGTTGCTGTGGCTTTAACATGGAGTCTATGGAAGTTTTAAACTACTAAATTGCTTGCCGTTGTCTCTCCCGAAGAAACTTACTCTGTTCTGAGAACCAGTAAAAGCTTGGTGCAGTAGAAACACTGACCGTGTTTACAAGACATTGCTGAAAGATGTGTATGTTAATAAATCAGTGCAAAATAACAGTGGGAAGGAGTTCGTGATGCTAATGCCAGTACTTGGCTATCCTGCAGACAGACCAACAGGTTTAGTCTAGGCTGTTATGCTTGGGTATAGCTGACTTTTCATAAGCATGATTTTCTCTTACAGCATATTGCAGTATTTTAAAGCAACTAGTTTACAAGAAAAACTCATTATACTTCCCTTTATTTTCTTTCTTTGGTTGGTTTGTTTGTTTAATTTAAGTGGAGCCTTAATGACATTCAACGAAACAAATGATATTTAGGACTTGAGAAGGAAAAGCGTTTTCCAAATATGTTTTGTTTAGAGAATCAAGCTATTAAAGTGTGTTAGGGATCTTAACCTGTCTCAGCCAGCCTTGCATTTGCTCTGTTTAAGTCCATCAATTTCATGATTGTAGAAAGTAGCAAGTAGAAGTCTTTGCACTTTGAGAATCAAGATACCAACTTGTCCGTTCCCAGCACACCTCACTGTGTGTCATGAGCTCACAGCCCATTTACTGCAGCTGGGAATTATTTTGCTTAAGCTCAATTTTCTTGTCATGACAGAGATAGTTCTTGAAGCTAAGGGCATAAACCAAACCTTTTTATCTGGCAGAAAAGCAGGAAAGTAAGGAGAAAAGCAATCACGATAGACCAAAGAAGCAGAGCTCTGCAAATTAAGGAGATATGTTTAAAAGGTTTTGTGAAGAGTACCCTGTTTAACTTGGCATGTCTGTGAAAATAAGGCTGTGCACTGTCCTTAACAGAATTTTCTGGGTTTTCCATTTTGTTTTTTGTTCTAATAATCAGATTTATTGTAGAAGCTTCACAAAATAGTTGATGCATTCCATAGCCTGTACAAAAACCTGGTGTTTACAGCTGGCAAAAATGAAAAGTGGGAAAGATGTCTCTGAAAGAAATGGTATTTTAAAACCAAATAAAACACTGATATGCAAAATATGTTTACATTCATACCATTGGATAGTCTCTGTTTTATGTAATTCATGCAAAAAGTGGGTGTTTTAGGACCTAACTTTTGCATTGCTCTTTTCTATTTTCCTCGAGATAGCTGGAAGCATCAGTTCTCAGCTACTGCAGAGGGATGTTATAAGGGTGTCTCTTGCCAACTACTCAGAGCCGTGCCGCAAAAGCCTCACACAGACATCGCTTGTGCACAAAGGCAATCACAAGTATTTTAGGGGCACCTTGGTACTGCAAGCATACTACAAAAACCACCAAAGTCTCCTGGACTTATGTTGGTGTGGATGCAGAGTATGCAATTCTGTTCAAGTCTCTTAGTACTCGTGTACAGAGAGGCCGATACGCTTTGTTTTTTGCCAATGTTTGCAACTGAATTCAGTCATTCAGCCCTCTTTTGCCTTGTGCAGATTTTAAAGTTGATGGCAAGTCTCTATTTGCCTCATTGGCAATTCTGAATTTAACTTGTCAGCTGAAATATCAATGAGACTGAAGAGGAAGGAGATTTTTAATCCAGTTCAGGAATAACAAGAATAGGGCAAACAAACAACAACTGACCCTGTGTGTTACTAAATGTTAATTTTATAAAAATATATTTCAGGTCACACTGTTCCTTGTAATGGTGTGTAATCGAATCCAGTTATGGAACTGTAGCTGTGCATAAAATAGCTGACTTACTGTAAGCTGGACCAGAAGCTCTGGTAGTACATCATTGGGAATGTTACTAAGCAGGAAGAAAATGTTCTGTAGCTTGGCATTAATATGTCATTGTTTGCACAGGATAGCTGAAGCACGGGAAGGAGATGTTGAAAAATTATACCTGAACCTTGATTAGGCAGGTTATGATGTGAGTGATGTCCACGCAGCTTGCCGACAGACAAACGTAAAATGTCTTATTGTTCCGTTCTATGCACGCATATATAATTTAGCAGTCATTGATCAAAGTAGAAAAGAGACATAAAATCAGTGACATTGAAGGGCTTTTCTCCTGTATGAGACATTTGAAAAGAAATCTGCACTATCTATCTCTGTCAGAGTCCTGGGCACAAAAGACTGATTTAGACAGCATATAGCTGCTTCCAAAACAGCTTCAGTCTCTTTTTTACTGGCATATTTATTGCAAGTTTTACAATAGATCTGAATTACATTTTGATTTTCACAACAAAGGATGTAATGAAGACATCAATTTCAGATTTTGTTATTTGTATTCATCTTGGAAGTGAGATTTGCAGGGTTAGATTGAGTTAGTCACAACCATATTTACACAGAAATCTGTTGTTCATGACTGATTTTATGTTCAGAAATCAATCATAGCTATGAGAAGGGGAGATGAGTCCTAAGCTGCACTGATATGCCAAATGGGTGCACAAACTGTAAATTAAAGGTATTAAAAATATGCCCTGGGCTACTGTGCTTTTCCCTACATTGGTATCATCTCATTCCCTTTCCACTTTGCTTCCCAGGACCTGAAATGTAATGGTGTTGTGCTGGGGGAAGGAAGGCAGAAAATGGCATGAGTCTCTGCTGGGGTAGTTTTATATGTCTGGCAATATGCTGCACCATCACTGTTAGATATGATTAAATCTGAATACCTTAGTATTTTTCTGGAATAGTAGCACATCCCTACTCTGCCTGGGGTTACAAAAATGCATGGGCTGTTTTCTAGGCTGGAAAAAAGGAAGTTTTCCTTCTAGGAACAAAGATGCATCCAGTGTCACCTCCAGTCTTTCGGGCTGCTGTGTAACCCACAGCTGGTAGCAGTGCTCTGAACACCTCAATACATATCCTTTCCTGCACCATTTATTATTATTAGTTTTTTAATGGAAAAGGGAGAAGTTAAGAAATGAGAAATGAGGGGTCTCTCTTTTTCACGCTCAGCTCTAACAGTGAGGAGTTCTGACTCGTCACAGTGGATGGTTAATCATGGTTAGGCTGAACAGATGTCTTTAGTTTCCTGCCTTGGGACCACTCACCTATCTTAAGTAACCCATCAAAAATGAAACAGAAGAAAGACCCTGTGAGATTTAGTGCCTCTTTGCCTCTTCCCTGGATCTTATTAAGGCAGAGGAAGATGCATGCTGTGGCCTGGGGAAGCCCTGTATTTTCTGAGCCTCAGATTTTTCAAGGCTCTGTTTCTGTGCAGTCTCATGGGCCACCATGAGACTTTTTTTTTTTTTTTTTTTTTTTTTTTTTTTTTTTTTTTTTTTTTCCAGTCAGCATGAAAGGGGGAAGTGACTCTGATGGAAGTGCTAGTAGTGTGCTCACCCTCTGTGGGTGACAGTCCCTGAGGGGATGTGGGGAAGATAATGTGGCTGATGTTCCCCTCCCAGAGAATTCCTCCCTGGGGGCTGTTTCATGCTTCACACTTTGTGGTACTGGAGAGGGAGGCGTTGGTGCTCTCCATGAGTACCCTAGGATAGAATCTTGAGTTGACTCTCCCTGTACGTGGTGTCTAGGTAAGATGATAAATGACTGAATGTAAGACAGACATATGAAGTATGGACTGTGTTAGTATATAGACCAGACTCTGAATTAATGTTTGTACATGCTGTCTTCTCTAGGGCTCAGTAAATTATCTATTACATGGGGTTTTTTTGTTTGTTACTTTGTTTTTTTGTTTTGTTAGTAGTAAAGGATCTACAACTTTGTACCCTGACACTGGCGAGGTTTTACAATTGCACTGTACTTTGTCAGGAAATACACGTGAATTCTTGACTAATTAATTATTAAAAACATATCAGGCATGTTGCAAATGGTGGCCTACTTCTTCCAAGCATGGTGTCTGGCCATGTGAGCAGCCACTTCCATTCCCACAGCAGTGCTGAGCAGTGTGGAACGGCTCCCACGTGTGGAGCGAGATGCTCACATACGTGCTTTAAATGCTTGCAGGCCTTGTAACTTTTTTTCATAACCATTTTGCTAAATCGATTCCAGATGATTTTGTCTTTTCATTTCACTTGAGTCAAGCCATGCTGATTTTTTGCCACTGCTTGCTTTTAGAAAGAAGTAGCGTAGAAGCCAAAGGAGATAGCAAAATTGGTGGAGATTCTAAGTCTGTGAGGCCATTATTGTGCCTGGTACCATTGTGTTGGTGCTCCTGGGTTTGTTTTCTCACCTCTAAAGAAAATTGTGAAGGGTTTTTTATGACATACCATGACTGTGGTGGGAACATTTGCAAGGTCTAAATCTTCAGAGTCTAAATAGATGGAAGGGATGAAGTACTTATTTAGAAATAAAAGGACTGGGTGGAATAGATGGATGGCTTTGGTCTTTGGGCTTTTTGACTTGGCCATATGGAAGGCCTACTCAAAACAATGAAAGAAGTGTTGAACTCACTGGACTTTAACTCGGTGTGTCCAACAGGATCTTGCTAGGCCTCCCTCCTCCTCCGTCCCAGCTTATCTAAGTTTTTATGAGGCTCAGAGACTTTACTAACAACTTTTTCCTGAAAACGGTGTCAATGCATTCAGCAGCATTTAATTTTTTTTCCTGCAATAGCCTTTCACAGTAAACCAAAGTCTAGTAATTGTTTCCACATAAATTACCAAGAAGTATGGCAGTAGCAAGTTGAGTGACACCTGAAATGTTAAATCTTTGGAATATTGGCAGCTCTGCATATTTTTCAAATCAAATTAAATCACAAATCTGTTGCAAATTGGAAGGAATTCCAAGACCAACATTAAAATAATTAAGAGTCTGGGGAGATTGACTTGACATATGGGAGAGATTTAAGGAGAAAACTACACATTTAGCTGCATAATGATGATGAATGTGCAAAAAGTAGGAATTATGATAACAATAATGCTAATTACAATTACTTCAGAAGTTTCAATACTAAAGAGAAAAATATAGGGGAAAGGCCTGCACCACTGCAGATCAGTGGCCAGTGCTTTTTGACATTAGTTTTTCACATCTGACCCATATTTTTTGCTCTTTAATGATACTGTGGGATGACTGAAACAAATTCATCTCAACATAATGCATAGAAGGCAGATTGTCGCATTTTCCCCATTCAGCGCTCATGCGTCTGATGCTTTCTCGCCTATCTTTATGCTTTTCTTCCCATGCAGCCATTAACGTTTTCTCACTGTGGTTTTCCGATAGGCCACATCATTGTGATTTATCGTACGTTTGCTTTGCCCACAGCAATCAAACTTGTCTCCTTCCAAAGTCCTCCTGTTTGATTCCATTCTTGTAGATAGCTGTGGCTTATAAACAATCTACACATCTGCTTGAATTTCAGCTGATGCCACTGGTGATGTTCCCACTTTAGAAAGATACCTGTTGGTTGGGTATGTTGCCAAGCATTGATACCTGGTGGGGTTTTTGAGCATGTGTTTCTGTGTGTGTGTATGAAGAAGGATTTTAAAAGAAACATCTCCGGAATACTTCTATCTCCATGCTGGTGCAGGGTCAGAAGTTGATGGGCTAATCATGATCTCTAGAGGGTGGGAGACTCTTCTTTTAGAACTGCCAAACTTCCTCCACTGCTTTTGAACATGAAGTGTTAAAAGTATAGGTATAGTCCTCAGGAGAAACTGAAGTTAGCTTTGGAGACTTCTTTCTCTTCTCTCCCTGTCTTTGAAAGTCTCAGTATTATTTGTGTACATCTGATAAAAAAGTCTGCTTTATATCTGCCAGTTTTGACTATCCTATCAGCCAGGAAATAAACTCACATCTGGGTTTTTTTGGTGTAATGTACAGCCAAAGGTTGGATCTTGCCTCCTTTTCCTTCATTAATGCTTTGTTTACAATGTAAGTCTTCTGGGGATGCTTATGAGCAAACAGAGGCAGCAACTTTGCAATGCTAAGGCAGCCCATCCTTATTCCCCCAGTGTAGATGCCCCCACTGTGGGAATGACCAGTCTGGTATCTCCATGGACTTGAAATGCCAGTAACAGGGACCTGTGATTTTGTTGAAATAACACAGCTCAATAAGGTTTATGATTCAGATCCCTAGATTATCAGGGGTTTTGTTAGCTTCCCCGTTGTTACGCTGTGCTTCTTGCAAGATATAGCTGTTTTTGAGGGGGGAATACGCTCCCTGTCACATATTTTTTTTATTACCATAGTACTCTGACACACTTTGGATGAATGATTCCTCTTGGCATCTAGAAACTCAAGTTCATAAAAGTGCATCTCCCTGTGGGCTTCCATGCAGATTTCACTAGTTTATTTTTGGCTTGTAAACCCGTCAATTGTTTGGGACATCAACAGTCTGAGAAATCTCTTTTTCCTACACTGTGCAGATAAGTGACATTTGATGGCAGGGATACTTGAGAAAAGTTTTGTTGAATTGCTTGTGAGGATGCTGAAGGAAAAATCCGTCTTTAATCCCTAGGGCACAGGCCAGGTGAAGTTCCAGACTTGCAATACATTCCTTCCAGGTATTCAGGAGAAGTTCATTGATGGTTTCTGATGTGGGGCTGGAAATGGGTTTGCACCAGTATATATTGGTAGGAGATAGACTCCAGTTAGCTGTCAAGTGTGGGTATTTTACAGTATCATTTATTACTAGTTATTTTTGTTCCAACTGTACATTTCAATTCCCACAAATGAGTTCTGAGAACTGAAAAGAAATGTCGCTCCTTATTTAAAACGAGGAATAAAATCTAGCTTACATGGCGAGGAATGTGGGCAATGTTTTATCACCTGCACCAACCTCTTCTAAGATGGGTATAGTTGCCTGGGTTTCCATGGAGGAAAGCTACTGTAAGGCTGATGTAATCCAGAGTTGGATGAAGTCATTCAGCTTCTGTGTTTAAAGCTGCACGCTTGTCCTCAGTTAATTGACAGTATAAAATTGTCCCGCTTTTCCAGACATACAAGAACATTCACAAGTCATCCCGAAGATAGTAAGAGCTGGTAGTGCTTAGTACCTTGGTAAATGAGGCCATATTATAATAAGCAACTAAATATGCTCACAAGGTGCAACTTTATTCAGCACTGCTGTATACCCTTTACCCTTCACTGCTATGAAGAAGTTAAAAAAAGTCTGTGGCCTCAAACTAGTCATATGCTCATAATATACCGGCTTTGTTACTTGAAAATACAGTAATGTGAGACACGATCACAATAAAAAAGCTGATTTCTTCCTGTTTATTTCCCTTGACTTATTTTAATGAATTCAGTAACATTTCAAGTTTTCCTCAAGTTCTGCAGTTTGTACAACAGTTGAGCTCATTGACTGTGCTTAAATAAAGACAGAATAATTGCACAGTATGGTGCAAGGGACAGAGCAATAAACAAGCGCACTGACAGGGGCTGTTGCAACATCACTGGCGTGACATACTATGGCTTGAGTAAGAAAATGTTTTAGTCAGCAAACCACCAGAGAAAACATGCAGTTCTGGATTTATAATGATGTGGGCAAGATGAACTGTCTGTCTTTTCCATATCTGATTTTGGTGATCTCCCCCGCCCTCCCGCCCCCCCAATTAAATTAGAAGTAACGTGCATGCACATGCATTATCACACAGTGTAATCCAGACTTCACTGAGGCGATGGTGTCCAGCTATACTGTCAGGGCTGCTGTTAGTAATAAACACTCTAGAAGTCAGCTTATATGCACAGAGCATTTTGAACTCAAACCCTGTTTGATTCTGATTTCCATTAGTTGGCCCAGTTTCCATTCTGCTTTATAGGATGTCAGCCTACATGAAGCTCTCAATCCTCTTTCAGGATAAATTCTCTCCAATATCCACTTTCTAGCTGTAAGATAATTCACCAAGCTAATAAGGGAATGATCATTCAGACTGAGCTTGTTGCTATGCTACCACATTACTAAGATAACACAACTCATTTTTATATATCTACTATATCTTATGCAAGGGAACTCATTTATGCTTTATTTGGATTGAATCAGGTTACCATTGACATCTTAGTTTGGAGATTGTTTAAACTTAGAATAAGACCTTTTTTTTTTTACCTTCCTAGAGGATACTTTTTAGTTCCTATTTCCTCCTTGGTTACTGACCCAATTCCTAACAACTGTTCATCCGGCTATGCAATTACAGCAGGATTGATTTCTCAGCTGATCAAAATCCAACACATTTTTAAAGGGTTTTTGATAGAATATGATTCGAGTTGATAAACAGAAAATGTATTCCCTTGACGAAGATACAAATGTATGATCTTCAGTATTGGATGCTTAATTCTTTTACATAAATAATTCTTTTACCAAATATATGTGTATTTGGTATATGTCTGTGTGTGTATATCTATATCAATCTATCAATGCATTATAGAGCTGGATTCCATATTGGTCTTAGGAATAGAAGGTGGTAAAAGTTATGTCAAAAGCAAGTCTCTAACTGTTTTGCATTTTTACAGATTCTGTATACTGTTTAAAATCTGTCTTTCTGCAGAAGGAGACATTAGAATTGATTATTTTGTTTTAAAAGGCATGTATTTTGCATTCTTAGAGTGATGAGGAATTTTTCAATATATAAAAGGAGGTACAGGTATCAACTTGAGAATATACTCAGTTTGAAACAGGACCTCAGGAAAGAGTGAATGGAGCAGAATAGAATAGAATAGAATAGAATAGAATAGAATAGTATAATTTCAGTTGGAAGGGACCTACAATGATCATCTAGTCCAACGGCCTGACCAATTTGGTGCTGACCAAAAGTTGAAGCATGCTGTTAAGGGCACTGTCCAAATACCTTTTAAACACTGACAGGCTTGGGTCATTGACCACCTCTCTAGGAAGCCTCTTCCAGTGTTTGACCATCTCCTCGGTAAAGAAATGCGTCTTAATTTCCAGTCTGAACCTCCCCTGGTGCAGTTTTGAACCATTCCCAGTCACCCTGACACTGGATACCAGGGAGGAGAGATCAGCACCTCCCTCTCCACATCCCCTCCTGTGAGATCTTTCTTTCATGTAAAAATTCAGAAATTACAATATTTTCAAATATTAACATTGCTTAATACTTATCTCACAGTATTATGACACGCATCCAGTGTACCTCTTCTTTCTCAGGGTTCTGAACACCTCTGGAGCTCCCAAGCACCCAGTGTCCCTTGACAGCTTCTGCAATGCAGTTATGTGCTGTGCCAGTACAATACGTTTGAAAATTAGAGATGTAGGGGTATAGGAAAATTAACAGAGTATATTATAAAAATAGACAATCTAACAAACCATACAGCACTGCATGAATTATTCATTTCCATAGCTAATTACATTGACTCTTCATGTTAGAATTTTACTGAAGTTGACACAAGAGGTAGAATTCAGTTTGCAATTAAGAGACCCAAATGTGAATGTCTTCATCTAAGCTCACATTGTAATCAGCAGAGGTCAAGGATTCAGCTGGACCCAACTCAGTTGCCTATTTACAGGTTCTAGGCAGTCATCATCAAGGGTTAGTAGATCTAACACAAGACATACCTTGCAGGTGTTGTGCTTTTGAGTGACAGCTGGATGCGAGCAGAGTAAATGACCTCTTTCGATGCGTTTGAGCCCCTTGTCTGTGGGCAACTCAATCCCCTCTCTATTTTACACTGTTGAGTTCTGTAGGTTACACTAACTGAAATAGAAACTTAGATGTTTATAGCAAGATCTGGTTGCCCAGTTATAGATCTAGTGCCTTTTTAGATGCTGTGGTGTGTCCTACTTGCTCTCCAACTGCTGTTACAGTCTTCCTGTGGAGCCTTGTATTACAACCTTTGCTCATGTCTTGGATATCCATGAGGTGCCAAGGTAGATGTGACTTTTTAGCTGGGTGTGTGTTTATGGAATCCTGCCCAGTAACGTGCACGCAGACACCTGAATGTAAATACCTTAATCTGGAGCTGAGTTGCACCCAGAATTACCAGCAACCAAACAGCTGCAGTTTTTCTTTAGAAAATTTTATGTACAAGAGACTGAAGGGTACCTGGTGTATTGTCTGGTCAAAACTTCATCTGTTCATCCCAGTACTGGATGGTAGTTGTGGACTGTGGGAATTAGGATGATGGTTGCGAGAGGATGGCTGGTATTAATTAACCACAACACGACATCCTTTCACAGCTGGACCTCCCCAGGCCCATCCTTCTGTGGATGATCACAGACTGTGAAAGATAGACTGCAAAGATCAGGAAACACAGTAGGTAGCCATGAGGACAGTTTCTTTGTAGTTGTAAGGATCTTTCTGGCTCAGGAGATGGGAATCTGCTGCTGTCTCATTGAGCGAGCCAGAAGTGAAGGGAGTTGGATAGCTCACATCTATCATGTCTGAGCCAGCTGGTGATTGCCTCTCGGTGGGAGAGCGTAGCCTGCTCTCAGAGGGACTCCAGCCAAGGTCAGTGAGAGACTGGAGCTACTGTATGAAGCAAGACAGTTTTTAAAGAAAAGAACAGTGGAGTTATTTAAGGTTGTGTGGTCATGCTATATTGAAGTCAGCAGTTTTCTACACATTCATGGTAAAATCAAGGTGACTATAGCCATGGTATAAATTAGCCAGGTTTTGAGGGCAGTAGATACAGCTGGCAGTATATGGGTATAATGTCTGTTAGTCTGCTGGCATTCTACTGTTGAAAAATATTTCCTTCCTTAAGATAGTGCAGTTGTTAAGAAAAGGCAGAGGGTAAGAAAGGTAATGGTCTGTCAAGACTCGTAAGAGGAGACATAGCATTTTAAAATTTTGTCCAGGGCTTCAGAGTCTTTTCTTTTTAATATTAGAG
Source organism: Limosa lapponica baueri (assembly GCA_002844005.1). NCBI lineage: Eukaryota > Metazoa > Chordata > Aves > Charadriiformes > Scolopacidae > Limosa > Limosa lapponica. Next base: position 987,354 of record KZ505647.1, on the reverse strand, counting down.
CTGCAAGTATTTTCTTTGAATGAATATGGATGTTTCCTGTTTGGACAGATATGAATCCCTGTATTATTTCTGTGTAGACAGTTTGTGAGCATGGAAACTCTTAATTCTTTATAATTTGATTCCCACTGCATGCTACATGGCATGTCCAGTAATCAGTGACTCCTGAAACAACTTAAAGTGTCCTTTGTTTTTCAGGAAATGTTTAGAAGACATTAACCTGCTTTATGCCAAAAAGTCTGCTTTATGGCAGACTGTTTCCTTAACTCATATTTTATACTGTCAGTCATTATAATTTTGTATTTGCCATCTTCTTTGACAAATCCTTCCTAGGTTTGTCTCTACGATTAATCTGTATCAATATTACTCCCTTTTGTCAGTCTTTTGGACTGATGATTCTTGACTTACTAAAACAGAGGTACTTCATTGCATCAGACTGCTTTTTCAAATTAGAAATTCATTTCCTCAGCCAGAATAATTCAGAAATAGCTTTTTGGGTTAGAACCCTCTCTTCCAGTAGTGGCCTTACTTTTGGTACAGACCCCTCAACCACAGCAGGGGTTGTGTCCTTGCTAGTCCTTCTTTGCACATGAAATTATGCTGAAATGTACCCTGAAATGCGTTGGTGCACAAAGGAAACATATTGGGCTTATCCACTTCACTGACTCATCCAGTATCTATGTTCCTATGCGTAATCCCGAAGAAAGACTTACAATTTTAGTTCTGCATGTAACTTCTGGTTCACGCTGAAATCTGCTGATGATTCTGCAGCCAGCCTGTGGCGGGTCCTGCATGAATGCGTAGCATGGAAACTAAAATGGCACTTTTTCTGCCCTTCTGATTCTGTCTAAAACTAGTTTCAGTTGCAAAATTTGCTCAGTCTGTGTTTGCCAGTTCACCTAAATGAACAAGGAAGACAGAGTGATCAGCAGGACCTCTCTGCAGCAGTCGGAAAGAGAGTGCCAACAAGAAGGAACAAATACCACCACTGAGAATATATATTGGAACCCATCCTTGTGGTTTTGGTCTACTGGTGCCCCAGGAAGATTGGCCAAATCATTGTCATTAATTTGAAAAGTCCAATTATACAGGGGGAAGCATCACTGTCTAAGTTGTGCTCCTGTACAACAGAATTCTAAGGTTCCTGAGTGAAATTTCACTTCTGCTAGTCAAGATACATATTGAGGCAGTGTTTCTGAAAGTACCGTGTCTATAAAAGATA
>KZ505647.1:880397-986115 GCA_002844005.1 Limosa lapponica baueri | reverse complement strand
TGGGAGTTTTTTGGGGTTTTTTTTTTTTTTTTAGAGAAAACTCTAAAGGTTTTGAGGCATCTTCAAGACTGAACTAGAAAACTGAAAACAGAAATTATTTAAGAAATGGTAATCAACTTACTTCCTTGAAATCAGTCCCCTCTACAATTTATGTAGTCAGATGTGCAAAAATTAAGGCCATCCACATAAAATAACAAAAAGCTTTGAAAACCTTGATGTTTCTCTTGAGAACCAAGAGCTCTGTCAAGAAGCTTAGCAATAAAATAAGAGGCTGCTCTACCTAAAAAATTTGTAAGAGTTCTTGTAGGAGTGTTTTTTCTTTCTGACAAGTTTCCAAATCATCTTAAAAAGATTGTATCTGTTCCCTACTGTCGTTATATGCTGCAATCTTTTTACATCATCTTAAGTATATTCTTAGGAGAAATGCTGCAAGGAATTGTATCTATTTGATATTTAAAAAATGAAAGGTATTCCAGGGAAATGCCTGCAGTCAGCTAACTTGATTAGCCTGTAACTCACACTGCTCTAAATCAAAAGTCACTGTTGTCTTCTGTAGGTGTTCTTTAAAATTGTCACAAGAAGGCAATGAGAATTAAGTATCCTAATGTTTTATCACTTAATATTTTTACCTCATGTTTTGCTTTGGGAATAAGAAATTTGTGAAAATGTCATTGTACTTACTTATTTGCATTTCATTCCTTCATTTTATTTACCTGTTTCAGTGTGTTTCCCTTCCAATATATAATAAAAGAAACAAATATTTGATTTAAATGGGGAACAGAATTTCATTGTGAATACTTATTTTCTAATGCAAAATAACATTAAAGTGCTGGACTGTTTAATCATGCAATAAAAGATGAATTTATGCCATCCCAAATATCTGTCTTGGCAGATATTAGAACTAATTTGTAAATACTTCCTAAGTTAATGTCCAAGTCACATGGAAATGGAGATTTGGACTGGACTGACAAAGATAAGCAGCTCTGAGTCACACAGACCAATCACCAGGGAAAATATATTGTCAGCAACAGTAATTACAGCAGGTAATTGTGTCATTTACCCTGTTACAGACCACTAAATGTGATGAGTTTGGAACACACCAGCTGTCACACAGTGTTAACTTTCATGTTCAGGATTTGGAAAACTGTGGTAGAATCTTTGAATGATGGTGCGTTTAAAAAAATGAAGATAAAGGTTTCACACTGTTCAAAGTGGGCATAAATGGACAGGTTTTTTCAAGATAAAAGGATTGATTTCTGGAAAAGTAGGGGTCCATCAAGAGTAATCTGTTTTAATTATTTTTCTCGCTTTTTAATGATATGGAATGTGCACATGCTTGGTAAGAAGAATTGATTACCTTGTTCCTAGTTCTTCAGAAGGTGGAAATGGATGTAGAATTCAACTTAACTACTGTCTGCATCATTTTAATGTTTGTGAGGTAAATAGAGAACGTGATTGGTGGTTGCCTGAATGTCTATTCCAGTCTGCTTTGAATACCCCGTGTTTGTTCATTTAGTATACCTTCCATGGAGTAGTTTGAAGGCCTCCAAAGTTGTTCACAACATCTCAACTTAAATCCTAATTTTTCCAAAGAGAAGACATGTAAAGGAAGTAGGATTACAAAGGTGAAGTCATCCTGGTATGACAGTAGTATCAGGAAAATCGAATATCTAGCCAGGCTTTGCTTTTTTTCTTAACTCTGTGGTTTGATTATGAATTGATATTTTGAGTATTTGAGACCTAACAATACTGAAGACTTAATGTCATCCTTGGTTCTGCTTATTAGAGGAATTCAAGGTGTTCTTAAGTAGCACAGAAGATTTGATGGCAGAAATTTTCAAGATATGTAAAGTTTACCATCATGTGCTTATGCATATATTCATTTATCAGTATAGAACACATACAACTATCCATATATGTAAGTACAGAAATAATTACTTGTAAGCTTGATTGGCACTAGCCGTTGCACTGTGGCAACAAAGCAGAGTGTGGGCTAGAAAGTCATCCCGTGAAACAAGTAAGTTAGGCAATGTCAAGTTTCATACCGTTGCAGGGGCGGGGGAAAGGAGGATGAAAGCTAGTGTCATTGCATCTCCATTGCTATTCTGTGCTGGTTTTTGGTAGGAGCAGTGCAGTCAGCTCAGCAGGATATCTCCTGGCATCAAGAACTATGTCTGAACTGCAGAAGCACTTCCTGGCTTCCATGGCTGGGTATGTGTGCTAGCTCTTCCGTGATGCTGTGCTGTGGTGATAACTGGCTGTACCATTCTCCCCAAGTGCTTTTGTTTCCAGGGAAGGCAGCTTAGGTGCAGTGTTTGTGAAGGATGTGTTTGCCGTGCTGGTTTGGTGCACCTCTGTAAACTATGAGCCCTAGGGAAAACCAGGTGCATCACTAGAGACGATGTCAAGGCTAACCTGAGGGCAAAGCATCAATATTGTTCTGCTTTACCATCACTGAAGCATATTTTTGTTCCCGTCTTCAAGTAGAAAACTCTTTTCAAAATTAGGTGAGCAATACCGAAGGAAGGCCTCCTACCCCATTGATCTCAAACACTACAGTTGTTGTATCAAAAATAGTACCGTCCTAATTGATATCCAGTGAGCGAGTCATCTGAGTGCCTCTGTCACAGGACTGCCAAGGAAATAAGATGAACCATTTAATGCATTAAGAAATCTCCCTACTGCAGAAGAGGACAGAAAACCCATTTGTTTCCTGACAGTTATGGTTAGGTAAGTTGCTCCAGATTCCTTCAGACAAGAGCAGGATCAAAGGAACAGCAGCATTTCATCTGCCACTGTGGTGCCTCTTTTTCATCAACTTACAAGCACTGTCCTTGATAATGGTAGTGGTGCTGTATGTCCTCACTGTGATTTTCCCAGGAGTCCATGGGACGAGCTGGCAAACCCTGGTCATGATGCTATCCCAAAAAGAATAGAAAAGGAGCACTAGGTGTCTTCAGAGAGCTTTCAGTACATCTATAGTTTATCAAACCGACTTTGGACAGTACTCAGTTACTGAGACATTTTTCTCCTGTCCTGCTGTATATCCATCCTTCTCTTATCTCCATGCTGAAAAACAGCATTGCTCAGAGGTGTTTGTGTGGAGCACCCTGGTTATGTAGATCGTCTGTAAGTTGTTATTAGTGAAATACAAGAACAGACAGCAAGTTAGGAGCCTCAGCAGCAGTCAGAGAGCCACCTTCCTGCTTTCTTTGTAAAACAGAAATATGTGTAGGATGGAGGCCAAATATCCAATACATGTATCTGTTGCTGGTGCGAGACTTGTATAACATGGAGCCTTGTAGTAAGGAAACAGTAAATTAAAAGGGTTGGCATTAGGAGAAGAAGGAAAATAAACATTTTTCAGTTGGCTGAGGAAATTGGAGTAGAATATTTACAGCTCTGGTCTGGCTATTCTACTAGCAATAAAGTAGGGAGCACTAGTATAGATGCAGAATTTGCTATCATTGTCATTTTTGGCAACATAATAGAAGATTTTGAAAGCATCAGTTTATCATAAGTGCCTGGGAGGTTTCATGTACAATAAAAGTCAGAATTTTAAAAGATTTACCTAGGAACAAATAATTCATTTCTGTAAATAAAAAAAAATAATAAAAAAGAATTTATGGAGAAAGTCTAAATTATGAAATACCTTTTAAAAGAAAGAAATCTTATTTTAAAATGTCAATGGTAAAAGAGACAAGATATTAAGAGATCAGTTTGAATTAAGGCAAGAAAGAAGTGGATGACAAGGTCACAGACCTTATGTCTAGACTGAAATCTCTTAAGGTGGGATTTTCAAAATTATTTTGCGTTTGCATTACAGTCCTGCCATTGAAATCAGTGGGAGTTACAGATTTTCCTTTAGGGGAAACAGTTAGGCCTATGCTAAGTGCTTTAGAAAATCCTTTCCTTAAACTTTTCTGTTCAAGAAGCAATATAGAAAATGGCAGACATGAAGGAAAGTGGAAATAAATTAAAGCTAATCTAACTTTAGCTGTCATACTAAATATTCTTCAATGCATTTCCTCTGCCTAACTGGTTGAAAAGTGTAAAAATTCACAAGATGTTACATGAAGTAGCACTGATTAATATTACAATAGAAGCCTCGACAAGAGACTTGTGAGTATTTTGCAAATATGGTGTGTGAAAGTTTTCTTTAGATGAAAGTCAGTTGTGAAACAAAACATAAAATTGAAAATCTTCTTAGAATATATTTTTAAAAAGCTAGTGTTTACAAGAATTAGAATGTCCCATACTTTTGGAAGTTATATTTGCCTATAAATATTCAGTATTTCTCTAGGGTTATTTTGGTCTGAGGATCTATCTTGTGTTCTCCACACTGGTAAAGAGCAGGGCACACATTAAAAGTTTTAATTCTTCTAGAGAGAAAAGAACTTCATGATTTGAAGAGGGAGATATGTTAAGGATGGTTTTGATCATCGTATTCGGTGTCAGGGTTTCTCTTTTTGTGAAACAAATGATACTGGTTCCAAAAGTCCAGCTTGGTCTATGCCTGTCTCGAGTCTCATCAGAGCCACAGCCACCTTAGAGCTTTCTCCAGAGCCCACCTAGCCTCGCAGGCAGATAACAAGGAGAATGGGTGTGTGTTCTTAGTAATGCCACATCTTGGTCAAGTGTTTTTTCAGTTGCTTTTAATTCTTTGTCAACAGTTGCCATTAATACAGATTCCCCATTACATCTTCCTAGTAGTATAACTATGATACCGTCCTGCAGCTTTCCCATAATGGATATGGAAAGGAACACTAGATTTTGGCCATATCCCCAAGCAGATTTTCTTCCTAAGATTTCGCTATAATTTTCTTGTTTTTCCTTTTTTATCATATTAAAACCAAATATAGGGTAAGTAAGTAAGCTAATAGATAAAAAAGAGAGGTAGACATCTGGATGAGGCGATGGCAGCTGTTCTCCCTGAAGAACAACAATGGACTATGTAATTACAGACAGAAGCAGCATTTCGGAAAACAGGATGGTCTCTAAACAGACCTTGAAAATAGAATATGCACATACCAGAGCTATTTTTATTATCAACATAATTAAGAGAAAAAAAGTAGGAAAATTCTGGACATAGATCTGTAGATATTATTGTTTACGGCTGCACTGAAAAAAGAATGAGGACCAAGAGCAGCATGGATATATGGAAGTGAATGAAGGTGAAAATCAATCAAGTAACAGGATTAGCAGTGAAAAGACTATTGTAGGGAGACCTGGCTTTTCATATCCCCTGCTTTGAACTGGGGACAGCTGCTGGTGGTCATTAATAAATGATTAATGACTTCAGTGTCAACTAAGGGTAAACTGTGATAGTAACTCTGTGAGTAATTTAAAGTATGGGTTCCATTTTGCATTTGAATTAAGGAACATGTATAGAAAAATGAATTGGGGCATATATGAACTGGGGAATTTAAATCCAAAAAGTTAATATAAATATATGGAAAACATAGCATAATCATCAATAAATTTGCAGCATTTGCTCTTTGAAAATAGTGTGCATGTACTGAGACTTTAAGTAACCCTGCCGATTAGAGATTAAGCTAGTTAATTTGAAGTCTTAAAGAAATTAACCATCTGTCATTTCCCAAATGATCTTAATGGAATAAGTCTTCCAAACTACCCATATAATTACTACTAATTTTTGTCTTGTTCATGAACTATATGAGGGGAAAAAAAAAGCTTGTAATTAGGATAAACTGTAAGTGGGCATTTGAGTGTGTCGGCTATTCATAATTCAAGTAACTCTTATCTGTTGTCACTGCTGTGACTGTTGTCACTGCCACAGCAGATGGCCAGCTGGTCATCATGACCCTATAGATCAATACCAAATCAATGGGAAGGAGACAGGAGGCCAAAAGTAATTTCAGTTCAAGAATGCAGAGGCATCGAAAGGAGAAGATACATAATATATTCTCTTTATTTAAATTATTTAATTTAATCCTGGTCCACAAGTTCCTCACTCAGAAATTAATAACTGCTGCGTTCTGTTACAAGATTACAATAGGAGGGGTGTATTTTATATATACTTTTGGAAACTTTTATGCATTTTTTTGCCTTAAGTGTGATTTCAGCTGTTACTTTCCAATATTGGTAATGGATGGTTCAGGAAAACTGCCAGTATGAAAACCTTTTCCCACAAGTAAGTGATGCAAATCAGTCATCATTCCTTTTTGCTGGTGGATTGGACTCTGTTTGTTGTTTGTTTTTTTTCCTTAGACATTTGCGGAATTTGGATGCATAAGGCAATTATTGGGAAGGCTTGCAATATGCAAGTAGGAAATGCTATACAGGCTTTTGTTTATTTCTAATCATGAAATGCACTGTAAGAAAGATGGGGACTGATGTGGCATAGTGCTAGGGCAGTGAAGAGGAGGAAGGTGGCACACCTTGTGGACAGCCTGATAAATGTTGCTATGTTCTGCAAGAGGCTCTGCGGAGATAATCAGCTTTGTAAGACAGATCCCTGGCTGTCATTGCATTGCCATACCTCACAGGATCTAGTGGGTCCTGATCAGTTTCTGCCAGCGAGCTCTCTCCCTAGGATGCGCTACTTCACCCTAGATATTCTTCTGAAGTAATAACATCTTTTTAAAGCAAACCGTATGGAATATTTTGGAGTAGTATTTCAAAATGACCCAGAGTAAAATGAAGTACATCACCCTTACTTATACCCTTACGTATGTGCACATATATATGTATTTGTATACATATATATTTTTGGTGTGTATATAATCTATTTGCTGCACACCCAAATGTGCATAAGTGAATTAATTGCATCGTCACATAATTTTTTACATCTCTAAGTCATCTGTATCATGTTTAATGGAGCATTCATATACACTTAGTGTTACTTTTGTAATTACCATGGAGCAATAGCAAATTTTGGAGTTCAAAATTTTTTATCTATCTAGAAAGACCTCATTCCAGAGATAGTTTAGTCAATAAATATACTGTATTTAAAACTTTGTTTGATTCCCAGAACAGAGATTTTATGACTTTTAACACTGTTGAGCATAGAGTCCTGAACAGTGCCAAATGATATTTAGATATGTTAGGTAATAAAGCCTTAGAAGTAATTGAAACCAGTGCTTTGGTCTTTATAGATGGTCTTTATGCAAATTTAGGTTTGTTAATAATGAAATTCTCTCTGCAAGAGTAATTCTTATTTCTTTGCCTCTGTAATACTATTGTACCTGGCCTGTCCTCATCTTCCTGATGGTGTGCAGTGAAATAAGTATAGAACATTCATTAAATGTGTGTCAAAGATGCTTGAAGTAAATGGCCTCTGTGTTGCTTCTTGCAGCACCAGAAATATATTTGGGCAGTACTGACATTTCTAAATAATGCAAATAATGTTTCTGTACCGGTTTTTGAACTTAAAAACCATATTAATGATTCTGTTTAAATGATTCTTTTATAAATTGCTTTTTTGCTTCTCTGTAATGCACAGTCCTATCTGCATCTGCAGTTCCTAGTTTGATATTTCAGATTGCTGAACTCAGTCTGTGCAATGTCCTCCTTATTTAAGGTGACTTTCCAAGTGTTTGATTAAAAAAAGAAACCAAAGCGATAAGCATGAATTAACGAAGAATTATCAACAGACCACCACCCTTTTTATTACAAATAAGTATTTCTATCTTTATTAAAGCTGGACAGCCTGCCTTGTTATTAATAGAGGATTTTGGAAGAAGCTGTTTGTGATGGTCTCTTGAATTGGCGTGGATAGTGTGCCGTGTGCTGGAAGAGTGAACATAGTAAGATGCCTTATGTACAGGATATTTTCCACTGTATTTTAACCATTTGTAATCAGTCCATAAAAGAGACAGTCCTAAAGTGTAGGCTGACTGCTCTTTAGGTGCCACTGTAAGAAGGAATATGAAAAACTACTATGTTTAAATGGTTTTAAGTGTGTTATTGAAGCTAAGCTGAGATGATACAGAGCGAGAAATCTAGATATATTGTAAAATATCTTGATTTTTTTTTTGGTGAATTTTTTCCATTCCTATCATTTTAAAATCTCACAAAACTTCCCCTTACTCTGAGACATTATCCTCCTAAAAAATGACATGTGAACTTCAATCCAAGAATCATTTCTCAGACCCATGAATTTTTCATGAGTTGGTAATATTTGATTTCAGTAAAAATAGACCTGACGTTTGAGCAGATAACCACAGAAGTAGAAGTGCTGGTTGTTTGATACAGTTTTGCTTATGTGGTGGACCCTCTTTCTGAGGTAAGCATTGTCCATGAACTTTCTTACAGGAGGATAAGAAACACTGGAGTTTCTTATGTAGGGTAGGAAACCAGGCATGTTATCTTTGAATCCAGGCCCCATTACTTAACTGACGGAAAGTTAATTTTATTGATACTGTATGCTTTAAGAAAAATCCAACTTAAAAGACTCAGTAGTTTTTCTTAGCCCAGAGAGTAAATGTTAGGAAGGCACACTCAAGTGTGACAGTCATCTTTTTATACAAAGGACGTGCATCTGTGCGAATGACCTTCAAGGCCCCGGTACTGCAAGGTGTTATAAATACGGTTAATACCATATTGTAGTGGAATACCAATAGGAAGTTTGCTCGTTGTAGAGGCCAGAGCACTTGCCCTGCCTGTGGGGGACTTGATGGACTTTCAGAGCTGTTCCAGACATGCGCTTAGAGCCATTCCTCTTAATGTGACAGTCTGTGATCACCTGCTTTCCTCTAATATACTCTTATTCCTAGCAAAGAGCTCCCGTACGTGTCAGGGATGCTTTTGCATTCCTAAGTCATGGGGTGGATGGCTACACTTCCTTGTTGAGGATGATAGTTAATTTGTCAAATTCAGTGATTTGAGCTGAATTTACGAGTGTGATGCATTGTTGTATAGACCCAACCTCCTGAGATACCAAGATAATGGCTTTGCAGGATATTTTGGCCTGCTGTGTGCATAATGTTTCTCACATTTCCATAGTTATTTTCCTCTTGTATATTATATAGAACCTTTAAAAATGAGAAAATAATAGATATTTAATATTTAAGTAGTATAACGTATTTAAATAATATCATAATATTAACACAAACTAAGAAAGGCAGGATATTATTACAGTACAGATAACAATTTTTACCTAATTTGCATGATCATTACTTTATTTATCTTTTGCTTTATGGACTGATTTAGCATAAACACTGTTTCAGCCAGCATGAGAGATTTCACTGCGTTAGGAGGTGGGAGTCAGATATTGTAGCTGGATTTTAGAAGGGCTGGATCATTTGGTGAACAATAACAATTTTAGTTATTCATGCTGAGAACAAAGTAATTAAATCTCATGCTTCAGGGCAGAGGCCTGCAGCCCGTGCTGTGTGGCATCTAGTGAGGGACTCAGCTCAGTAAGAGCTGGTGCCTCGGTGCTGAGAGTTGAGGAGAGCATTGGTGGTGATACAGGAGACACGCAAGTCCCTGTTTAGAAGAGAGGTATTAGATTAATGTTATTAAAAACCAAACAAACACTCAACAACAACAAAAGCACCAAAAAATTATCTAAACCTATGTATTGTTTGATTAGTTACATTGTGGTGAATTTTGTTCCCCTTTTAAACAGCAGCCACTTGCCATTACTGGAGGACAGTTTACATCTGATGGATTAGAGATCTGCCATTCTGCCAGTTTTATACTCCTACAGTTTATGGCCAGTATTGAAATAGCAAGTTGAACATTTCCATAGTGATTTGCAAATGTTAAGAAATAAATTTTCCTGATGACTCTGGGGGGTATGTTCAGACTTCAGCTCTTTATTTATAAAGGGGAAGATTCAGAGCAGTGTGACAGACCCAAAACTGGAGAAGAAAGAGCATCTAATTCCAGATTTAAGACTTGTGTCAAATAGCCGGAACTGGCATAAGTTGCACTAATAAAAGTTTCTAAAACCTGGGCAGAGTGATTGCTATGAAAACCTAATCCGTAGGTTAGTCCATGTGTGCTGATTGAAATTGGGTGCCTTTAGGTTCCCCAAATAGTCAGTTTTCCTCAAATTAAAATTTCAGGTGTCTGGAATTATTTATGGATAGGGGAACAGTGTTAATTTAAAGAAAATGCAAGGAATATTTTCAGGAGACAGAAGCATTTCATTTTTATGCCTACAGACTAAGATACTGCATTTTGAAAGTGCTAGAGCATTTCATGTGGCATTTTGAAATTACACTTTAGAGCATCTTATTTTGAAATCGCATTTTCCATTTCTTAAAAATCCCAAACTAAAACATTAAAATGTTCAGTACTCTGAATACTTACATGATACCTTTTTGTTTTAGATCAAACAGTGCATTGAAAGTTAACACAAAATCATATTGTCCATACTGTTTCATTTATTCCCAAAAGGTGTATTTCCCAGTATGTTTAAGTGTAGTCACCAGACTGAGGAGCCTCATCCATTGCACTCTGGTGTTAGGACACACCATGCTGAAAGTCCCTTGAACAGCAGGCAGACTTCTTTTTTTCAGGTTACTTACTTCATGTAAATAAAATGCCACATATGCACCAAAGGGAAGGAAAACACAGGCTACATTTTGAAGTCCTGCCTTCTGCTAACCATATCTTTTGCAGTTTGGAGCATGTGTCTCGCACCATTAGTCAGCTTTCTGAAGGAAACCCTGTGAATTCTGCATAAGATAAACCTGCATGAATAAATTATACAGTAGAAGTAGCATATGGATTTTCAGTATGTTAGCCGGCTCCTTGGCAAATGTTTACGAGAACGCTGTAGCCCACATGGAAAGTATAATGATGGTGGCTCCCTGTTAATGAAGCTGGAGTTATGCTGCAGCACAGTTATCACACACCAGCATGTGCTAAAAATACATAGCCTGGCTATGCCATGGCTACATGTTCACATAGTCCTGTTGTTGTCGTTAACTACTACTGTGTTTATCTCTTTTCAACATGGAAACCTATACAAAGCTTTTATTTTGTTGTGTTTTAAAAATTCAGGACCATCTCCTTCTCGTTTCCCTTTTCAGAGCATGACGAATGTATAACAAACCAACACAACTGTGATGAAAATGCACTCTGTTTCAACACCGTGGGTGGGCATAACTGTGTCTGCAAGCCGGGATACACGGGAAATGGTACCATCTGCAAAGGTAAGCCACTGAAAACCCCAGTGGTACACAGGATGGCAGGGGTTGGAAGGGACCTTCGGAGAGCATCTAGTCCAAACCCCCTGCCAGAGCAGGTTCACCTAGAGCCAGTTTACACAGGAACACGTCCAGGCAGGTTTTGAATATCTCCAGAGAAGGAGACTCCACCACCTCTCTGGGCAGCCTGTTCCAGTGCTCTGTCACCCTCAAAGTAAAGAAGTTTTTTCTCCTGTTGAGATGGAATTTCTTGTGTTCCAGTTTGTGCCCGTTTCCCCTTGTCCTGTCACTGGGCACCACTGAGAAGAGTCTGGCCCCATCCTCTTGACACCTGCTCTTTAGGTATTTATAAGCATTGATAGGATTTCTCAGTTTTCTCCAGGCTAAACAGACCCAGGTTCTCAGCCTTTCCTCATAAGAGAGGTGTTCCAGTCCCTTGATCATCTTTGTAGCCCTCCACTGGACTCTCTCAAAGTCCCTGTCCTTCTTGAACTGGGGGGTCCAGAACTGGACACAGTACTCCAGATGTGGCCTGACTAGGGCAGAGTAGAGATGGAGGATGACCTCCCTCGACCTGCTGGCCACAGTCCTTTTAATGCACCCCAGGAGACCGCTCGTTCATGGTCAGCTTGTCCACCAGGACTCCCAAAATGCTAGGAGAGGCATTCAGGTCCTGCACCTATAAGAAGGTTTTCATAGACAGATATACACTGACTTTGCATTTTGACAAGTTCACATTAATTTGAGGATGATGCCTATGTAAGTTAGTGTGCTCTAAAATTTGAAGTAATTATGTTTCGGTTCTGTCTCAAGTTAACAGTTTCTGTACGTGCTACACCATCCAAGGAAGCCCACAGTTACCAACAAAGCTAGAGCTGTGAAAACTTTGTCAGATCTATGTTGTCCACGTTCAATCACTTGCTGTTTTCCTTGGATGAACTGAAAGTTGTTTGGTATGCTGTGTCTTTTCATTGTAAATAAGAAAAGCAGTAGGCGGGCATGCACAAAACCTTTGCTACACACAAGGCAGTGCCTTGTTTTCTAACATTGTTGTTCACTGGTAAACTTCAGAAGTTATATTATGGGCCTTAGACAGTTCATTTCCCAGAGATACAATGCTACTTTAATTTCACTGAATTTCACTGAATTTTTTTAGAGTTGGAAGGGACCGTATAGATCATCTAGTCCAACTCCCCTGCTGAAGCAGGATTGCTTAGAGAATGCTACTCAGGACAACGCAATTTCCATTGCATTTCACATCAGAGGACAGGATACTTGGTACTTGGGCCCAAATCCTTGGAAGTCCTCAGGCTCCAAGTATAGGATTTAGAGGATGATTGAAAATAAAAGCAGTTTAGCTGTAGGGGAGCTGGCTCAGGTGTGAGAAGGGGTCTTGCTGCAGCAGTAGCATACCCAATGTTCCTTGAAACTGTGCCTCAGTTCTCTTGACCCAGAATTTCTTTAATTTCTAAGCTTGATCTTAGCACTAGTTATTCCTGAGTCGTGGTATAATTTTTCTAAATATTCCTAACATAAACAAGCTCTTTGTAAAGCATGTCAACCTAGTCCGCTTTCAGTCAAATACATTGGTAGAGGGAGAGATGTCAGTCAATGTGCCCTTTTATGCTGTGTTCTCTCCTCTGGGGAATGGGAAAAATGTCTTAGCTGGAGGAAGTTCAAACCCAGAGCTGCTGCTCTCAGAAGAGAGCTCTGGCTGTGCAACTCACTACTCTGCTGTGCTTGGGAGCATTCTCCAGTCCTTCTGCAGGAGGTGTGTCAGCTTACAAAAAGGTAGTTGGTATTTCTTTGGGACAAAGAGAAGGTCCATAACCCTAGAGCACAGCGTTCAGCTCTTCTGTTGCCTGGGTAAGAGCTCTGACTGCAGGTCTGACATTTCAGAGGGCACTTGGCCCCACTGTCAAAGAAAAGTGCATCCTTCCTTCCCTCCCTTTTCAAGACTTGAAAATACAGGACAAATCTCTGAGCCTGTGTATCCCAATTTGAGAAATGTACTTCTCTGCAGCCCTGGCTTGGGTGCCAGCATCCTTCAGAGAGACCTGGATGTGCCTCTTGTCCCCGTGGCTGTGACAGCTTTTCACGCACTGTGCTGTCATCCGTGCTCCTGTGCACCATGTTGTCCCACACCAGGAAGCTTCAATGTCTCACTCAGTGCCAGGGTCTCATGCCACAGGGCTGGTGCCTGGAATTGGAGAGCTGGAAAGCTCAAGTCAATAACAGTCATCGTCTCTCTTGGATGAGCCTTAAGACCTCACACAGAGCAGCTGCAAACCAAAGCTTGGCATCTCTGGTGCCTGGTTACAAGCACAGGGCTAGAGCAGTGCCCTGGAGCAACGCTTTACATTGGTGATGACCTCCATCTGCCTAGTTTTGCCTACAGTTTTCTCTGTATTTTCTTGTGACCAGAGCATTGCTCATTCCATATTGAGGATACAATCAGAGCAATTAACAGCTGCTGTGTTTTCTGTCAGAGCTGGTTACATTTCTGTAACCTTGTCTGCAAAAGGGACTCTTCAATGCATACACATATTCACAACTGTAGCTGGATCATGCTGCACCTATATACGTGAGCAGAACTTCTAGATTGCAGTGTGCCAAATTAAAAATCCAGGGATCAACTTCAAACTGTAACTGCTAGAAGGTTTTAAGTTCTTCAGAATCCCTTGAGACAAAATTACTATTTTTATTGTTTCAATCTAATTGCTTAATCAAGAAATAATGTAGCCAGCTGATCTACTGCTCAGTTGTGCCTTTATCTGGGCAGCAGAGAAGACCAGCACTGCCCTAGGAAGAGTCTGTTCCTGGGGAAGATGCTGCCTTTCACTGCTTCCCAGTGCGTGCGAAGGAGCACATATGTGAGCTGTTGTCTTCAGATGATTTACTCTAATCTCCTTCTGTAGCTTGTCAGCCCATCTGGCCAGTGAGGCAGGGGTGCCATAAACCATCTCTTCGTGACCTCTCTCCTTAGGAGAAGGCAGCCTCTGTACTCCCTGCCTCAGGGACTGCATTTCATGCAAACCTGCCAGTGGCCTGTGGCCACGTGTGTGGCTGCTGAGTGTGGTTCTGTTACCCATATATTGTGATTTTTGCATTTTGCAGCCTTTTGCAAAGACGGGTGTAGGAATGGAGGAGCCTGTATTGCTTCCAATGTGTGTGCCTGCCCACAAGGCTTCACGGGACCCAGCTGTGAGACTGGTAAGATTATAATTAAATTTACGATGAAGGTAATCCAAGGAGGATGTTTGAGATAATCCAAGAATAAAGGATTATTTAAGTGTGTGTCTGGTAGGAGGAAACTGCTACTAAAAAGTTACTCGCTTTTCTTATATGCCTCCCAAGAGACTATATTGCAGCACTTCTAATTAGAAGCGCATGGACTGCAAAAATGAGAACATGAATTAAGACATCTTGGGTTTTGATGTTTCATAATTAATAAGGTTATTATAGACTTGCTTTTCACCTCAAATAGCCTTTGATGTCTCCTATAAATGGCAGATAATCTGACATCTAGAAATAAATAAATTCCATTAATTGATTACTTCTGTGCTGTAAATGTGGGACTGGTTCAGTAGCCCATCTTCCCATGCAACCTTATTTGAAGACTTCTGATTATCTCAGCGTTAAGGCAGGTTTCAGTGTTCCTACTGCTTTTACTTCCTTTTGCGGGCATTCTTTTCTCTTCTTGCTGCCCCTGAGGATGGCAGTACCGCAAAGCCTTGTTTTAGAACTTTATTTTTCAGTCTTGGATCTAGTCAAATTTTATTGTCCAGCTGAGTATGTAGAATGTTAATATGTAGCATCTCAAGTGCCTGTAAATAATTTTGCAAAGTTCAAATGAATATTTTCAGCACCTTTATTGCTGGAGAATTTTTAGATGCATTCTAACCATACATGCCTCCAGGAGCTAAAGGGAGAAAGCTTGCTTAGATTAATTGGCTTCAGTATGTTTAATAAAAGGGCAGTCTGCCACCTATGATTGACTATTGTTGCTGTTCTGTATTGCCTTCAATAAATCTTCCAAACTGAGGGAAGGAGGTCATTTGAGCAAGTATTGCTTTTGTCTGACTTGTAAACATGTCCAGTTTAATGAAAAACACAGACTCATCTGAATTCTGTATTATCTGGTCCATTTGAGAGGTGAGAAATGTGATTGTTTTCATTCTTCTGTATTTGAGCAGATATTACCACAGTGCACAAGAGGGATGCTGTGTGAAAAGCAGTATCCTGATTGTTCATCTGTTTCAAGAAAAATGTCAAAAGAGCAAGTTTTCAAGTATTCCTCACTGTTTCACAGACTGCAAATAATATGGTACAGAATACCAAGGTCTCTTCAGTGTAACAGTGTTGTGTTTTTGCTTGGAACAAATGCTGTGCTAAGATAATGCTCAAGTATTAAAACAGTTACTTTGTTTTAATAATATTTGTTTTATATGCTCCTTGCAGCATTCTGCTGTTATCAACTAAATATAACATGTATAGTTTCGAGGCCCACATTCATGTTTTCCAGCTTCATACTCCTATCTGAAGTGTGCAGACAAGAAGCATATTTGCTTTAGTCTCCTTGTATTGTCGGTATTAATAGCTACTGTCAAAGAGAGATCTTACTGGCTTTTCTGAATTGCCCCTGGAAGTCCTGTCTCTGTTCCCTTCTTTAGAGGATGCTCCCTTCTTTAGAGGACACTGTTCCCAATTCAGAAACCTCAGGCACCTTAAGTTAACCTAACTTAAGTTAGCTTAAGTGCATTCAGCCCCAAGTATCCTTTGAAAGCAGACTGCTGACCTCACTGCCCCTCCTTCCTGCCCATCAGGAAACATATAGGTGGGCATTCAGAGAGCTGGACCAGATTTGAATGCCTTTCTGAATATGTGATCTCAAAGGTTAATATGGTCATTTTCACTTGCTATCTCAGAGCTAGTGATGACGTTGTTATGATTTGGAGCCAGTTTGCCAGCCCCCGATCAGTTTCATGGGTGAGCTTTGAAGGAGAAGCCCCTCTGTCCTGGTGGACCTCCCCTGGATATCATATTTTTTCTTACTGTTGAAATAAGTAATGCTAGAGATCAACCACAGGGGTACAGGTCTTGTCACCTTATTTGGGTATTAGTGTGCAAGAGCAGGACTGTAATCTACTTGCAGATGGCTTTGAAACATACAGTCTGAAATACCACTCAGTGGCAAATGGAAGAGCTATCCTGTCGATAAAGAGCAAAAGCTGGTTTGTTCTGAGACTGCATTGTCAGAAACATGATGCCTCATACCGCCATAAAAGAAAACCTGAGCTTCAGGCAGTACAAATTCACTCCCAGTGAATGCAACAGAGTTTCCTGAGGGTACTTCTTGTTAGGTGTGAAGTGATTCAAGATATTCATACTACAAATAATTTATGCTGGAAGCTTCCCTTTTTGAAGAGTCACTGTACCTACAAAGGTGATGTAATCTTTTCTAGGCAGACATCTTTAGCTGCCATCACATACAAGGCAGGAGGAGGATTGATGTAAAGATGCCAAATCTATTTTTAAATCACGTTTCTTATTTCTGTTTATGCTACATGTATTTAAAAACTGCTTATTGAAGAATATTGGCATTTTCAACTTAAAGTAAAACATGTAGTTATACAGAAATTGTCAGCAGCTGATGAATCTATGAATTAATTAGCAGGACACAAAATCCACATCCCAGCAATAACCTAGAAAACACAGTCACCAGTTCTTGCTGTTTCCTTCTGTAAAAGGTGGTTTAGTAGCTCTGTTTAAATAATTTCTCAGAATCATAGAAAGGATGAGGTTGGAAGGGATATCTGGAGATCATCTTGCCTAATCTCCCTGCTCAGAGCAGGGTCAAATAGAGCTGGTTTCTCAGGACTGCACCCAGTTGGATTTGGAGCTTCACGAGCTCTCTGGGCAACCAATTTCAGTGTTCAATTGCCCTCCCAGTAAAAAAAAAGTACTATTTTTGTTATGTTCAAATGCGATTTCTTATCCCCCTAGTCCCTTTTCTGGGCATGACTGAGAAGTGTTTGGCTTCCCCCAACACCATCAGGTATTTATACACATTGATAAGATCCCCCTCTGCTTTTTCATTTCCAGGCTGAACATCTCATCTCTGTCAGCCTCTTCTCATGTGACAGACGCTCTGGTCCTTTAATCATCTTCACAAAACTGCACTGGACTTGCTCCGTGTCTCTCTTCTACTGGGGAGCCCAGCACTCCAGATGTGGTCTCAACAGCATGAAATAGAGGGGAAGGATCACCTCCCTTGACCTGCTGGCAATGCTCTTCTAACGCAGCCCAGGAGGCTGTTGGCCTTCTTTGCTGCAAGGGCACATTGCTGGCTCATGTTCAGCTTGGGGTCCACCAGGACCTCCAGATCCTTTTCTGCAAAGCTGGTTTCCCAGCTGGTGCCTGGGGGGTTGTTCCTTAATAGCTGTAGGACTTGGCATTTCCATCTGAACTTGATGACAATCCCATTGGCCCATTTCTCCAGCCTGTTGAGGTCTCTCTGAATGGCATCATGACTACGTGGTATAGCAACCCCTCTTTCAAATTTTATATCGTTTGCAAATGTGCTGGAGGTGCCCTCTGCCTTAGGGTCCAGATGTTAAACAGTACTGGCCCAGTACCCAGTATTTTCCCAGGCATACACTGCTAAATGGTTGGCCTCTAACTGGATGTTGTATGGCTAATCACAGCCCTCTGAGCCCAGCTGTTCAGCAAGTTTTCTATCCACCTCATTGTCCGTTTACTTAGCCAGCACTTTTTAGCTTGTCTGAGGATAATATGAGAGCATCAGAATCCTTACTAAAGTCATGATAAACAACATCCACTGCTCTCCTCCCATTCAGCAACTTAGTCATCTTATTTTAAAAGGCTATTAGGTTGGTCGGGCATGATTTCCTCTTCATAAATCAATGATGCAGTCATTTTCTTGTCCTTAATATGTTTGGAAATGGTATCCAGGAGGATACCATCAGCTTCCCAGGGATAAAGATGAAGCTCACTGATCTGTAGTTTTTTGGATCCTTGCTCTTCTCAAAGTTAGGAGGGACATTTGCTTTCTTCCAGTTCTCAGAAGCTTCTCTCAGTCACTGTGACCTTTCAAAAATAATTGAAATTGGCCTCACAATAACATCCCTTAGCTCACAATGAGTCCCTTAGCACTCCTGGGTGCATCCCACCAGGTTTGATCAACCTGTGTTTTTTCCAGTTTATCTAGATATTGATCCTCCTCTACCAAGTCTCTCTCAGAAACATAAGAGAATTAACTATTACTGCTACTCAGGTATTTCCATGAGACGAAGTATTCACTATGGAATGCCTTGTAGTTAACAGAGCTATTGCAATGCCTTAGAATGATCTGCTGGAAGTCTTTTAGCTTAATTATGGCCTGTGCCTCATGGAAATGGATCAGTGGAATGAGGAAGCAGATGTAAGAATCATGTGCAGATACAGCAACCTCCAGCACCATTTTTTCAATTTGGTAATAGGGCATAAAAATGAGACATGGGAGAATTCCTATTTCTCTTCCGAAAGGATGTGGGTTGAGGCATTGTTAATGTTGGGGATGCATTCATTGACTTAGGGAAGTGGGGGTTATGTGTTAAAAGATTTTCAAATCTTAAAAGGCACAGTAGTAGTTAACCCAGTAGAGCAGCCTTCTGCAGTGTAGAGAGCTGAGACTACAAAGTGAATCTAAAAATATTTGTGCCTATTAAACTTTTTCAAAATACCTGATTTAATACTGTCTTGTTTGATTATAAAAATTATGAATTCTTCAACAGGCATTTTTAAGTGCTGTCTTAAATTGTATTTCAAAAGTCTTTTATTTTAGAATCCAGCACAGGATGACTTCATTAGATTTGCTTGATATTACTGTAACTCCCCTTGAATTTGATGACAGAGTTTTAAGAGAGAATTTGTTCTCCTATTATAAAGGCATATATGCATGTATACAAGATTACTGCATTTTTGCTGCTTGTCAGCTTCTTTTTTGAGTTTCCACACTTGTTTTGTGCTTTGAGTATTCCCCTGGACCACTTTTAATTATGCATGAGATCAAATAGCAGAGTTTCAGTACTAGCAGTGTTTTGATGTAGGTTTTCTTAATGGGTTGGCTGGAAGTATATGGCTTTTTCGTGGATGATTGTCTAGAACTTGCATTTTCTGATAATAAACTTTCCTTGGATATCATGGGAATCATGTCCACCTGGTATTGAACAATCTGTGGCAAACTGTTGAAAATAAATTGGCACACAAAGCTTTCTTATCTTTGAAAGGAATTATTGAGAAAAAGCTTAATTTACAGATTCTACATTCATTCAGCCATATATTGTAACTGACAGGTGGCTTAACTAAGTGTGTACCTGAATATATGAAAAATGGTGAGCGTCAGCATCTCTTATCTGATCTCTTATCAGAAATAGCCAAATCCAAGGAAAACATAATATTTATCTCTTCTCTGTATTTTTTCCTTTTTTTTCCACGTATGGAAAGCTCAAACAAAAATAGCATAAGTGCTTCGAGTACTTCATGAAGAAAAAAACCCAACTGATGTTGCTAAAACAAATTTTTGCAACTTTATGCATAACATTTACAGTTCAAAATAATGGAATGCAACTCAGAGAAGTGATTAGGGTAAATAATTGTTACAGACCAAATCTCTTTAGACTTTTGTGCCACTTTCTATATAAGCTAAATAATTAACATGCATAACTGTTGCTCTTTTCAGCAAATCCAAATTAATTTGTTCAAGTGCACTGGCCATAGTAATAGCAGGCTTCAGATTACTGAAGACTATTATTATTCCTGTTCCAAAGAAAGCTTGTGAAAATCTTTTAATTCTGATACGCCAGTTATTAGGAGAATAATTTTACTGGTATTGGAATAGACAGCTTTGTCAAAGTAACCAGAAAGCTTGTTAACTTTGCTGATTTTGCAAAAATGAAGCATTTTGGTCCTTTCAGCAGCGTAAGAGAACTTTTTCCATTTAAGCCCTTGATCCCTGGTGTTCAGCTAAAACAACCACAGTCAGGCTGTGGCCAGGTAGGCTCTGAAGCTAAAGCTGTGACACAAATGGCATTTGAAGTCCATAGAGCATTGAACCAATTCTGAAAGAACTGGAATTACTTTTGGCAGAACTCTTAAAAAATCTTGGCCCCAGTCTCATGAAAACTCTCTGTAAGCTGTGAAAGTGTCACATTCAAAACTTTCCATACAACTCAGGAATCTGCCATTTGCTCAGTTTTATTTTTACAATGAAGATTTAAATTACTGATAGTTGGATTGGGATTTACATCAATAATACTGAAAGGCTCAAATTTGTGGTACAAGCGTGCAAGGTCCTGCACAAACCTAGAGTAATAGGAATGCCCTTTGACAGTTCACAGTCTAACCACAGGAAGCTGGTTGCATGCTGGAATAAATGACTATAACATACAAATTCCTTGAGAAGAAAGCATATTAGGGTTAATAATTTCATTTTCCAAAATCTTAATGGTGTTGCTGGGCTTTTTAATGATGGAGGAAACAAAAAAAGGGAGCAAGAGGAAAGTGGTGGTGCGAACATGAAGGCAGCACGGGCATGGACTGTCCAGAGCAATAGCTGTAGGAAGAAGGGATGCCTCCCATAGCTCATTATGTTCTGTAGCCCACCTGGCTTGCTTGGATCCTGGTGTCCTGAGAATTCAGGCTCATGTTTTTGGGGTCTCCCAAGTTTGAGACTTAGAGGCTACTTTCAGTAGGAAATATTTCGATTACATCAGCCCAATTACATTCAAGGGCAGACTTGAATTCATGGAAATAGGAAAATGTTGAGTTAATCTATAGAGCCTGGATAAAATTTTAAGAAACAAATAGTACTTGAGCATGATTTGCAGTGTAAAATATTTTAATAGATCCCAGTGTGCAGTGAATTGGGGAATTTATCATATTCTGAAAGTCAGACCTTTTGGAGTCACTCAAGTCTGGCATTTCAACTTCAGCAATTTTTAAAGTTTTTAGGCTAATCAAAACTTTTCCCTTGGTGCAACCCAAAAAAAAAATAACCCAAAGAAGCCAAATTGTGGCTCGCCAGCAGCTGAGGTCCAGCCTGCATGCTGGACTGCATGACGCTCCAGCCCTTCAAGCTATGGTGTCAGGTCCCTGTGTAACCTGGAGCCTCAGCTGTGGGAGGAGGTGAGTGAGGAGGGATGCTGGACCTGATGCGTCCAGCTCATCGCTGGGCTTATCTGCATGCACGCCCTAACCCTACGGTGTCACGGCCATTTGGCCTCCTTGACTCCTTCTAAGTGCTCCCCATTTCCTTGGCAAAAGTCCTGGCTTCCTGCCCTGCAGAAATTTAGGTGGGTGGCATATTGGGTTGGGAAGTTTGGCCTTTCCAGATGTAGTTTGAATGTAGAGAGACACACAGAGCTCTGAGGATGCTGTTTAAACTGGTTTAACTTAAACTTATAACAGTAAACATCTAACTGTACTTTCTATTCTTGGGAGCTGAATCTCTGAAATGAAAACACTTCTGAATTACTGCACGCACCTGCATTTGATTAATATTTTCTGTGCTTCCCATTTCAGCAGAAAGAGACAGGACCCAGCTGCTAAAAATAACACAATGATTTTGCTGAGGATGCTGAAACATCTTGCTTTATAACTTGCATCTTTGCTGTATAAAATGACTATCCAGCTTGCATGTGCTGGCTAATGGGTGGTCTGAGATATGCTCTTGGCGTTCTCAAAGATGGCTGTTTTGCATGTCAGTTACTGATTTCAGAGGCAAGAACAGTGTTGTACGGGCTGGCCTTGGTTTACTGAGGAAATGCATATGACTAGTGTGTTTAGTGATGCCACATCTTACTCTATATTATTCGATTTTTAAGTGCTGTCTTACTGCAGGAAAAGCAGATAGTAGAATCATGGGAAAACTTACGGGAAGCATCCCATAACATCAACTTCTATGTCTTCTTTAAATGCAACAGGTAACTCTTCTTAAATAGACTAGTACATCGCTATGACAGATTTCAGTAAGTACATTGATACAGAACCCTACTAATGAATTTTGAAATACATACTGTGCGTTTTGTGGTCCTATCACTGAACTACAATTATGCACTGTGAAACCAGCATCTTCACATAGAACTTTTTTGGTCACTTGAGAAGTTAGCGGGAAATTACTATATGAGTTATTTCCTTACAAAGCCATACCAGAATATCAGTCACCTGATTGACATTTCTCCTCTTCTTGTGGTTGCAAAATTTTTTAATGTTTTCAAAATATGAAGTGACTTCTGAGATTTGAACAAGCAGTAGCAGGGAGGAGGCTAGACTCAACATTTACACAACTGACAGTGTAATTTTCTTGTTGCCGAGGGTGAAAGGTATTAAATTTTACCTCCTGAGCTACTCCAGGCAAATAGTGCGTAAGAGCATTGATTCAAAAATTGAACTGTGCCCCAGTGAACCATGTAATCCAGTATCTTGGTGGTGCCTCCAAGTCCTTTCAGGACTTGGAAAGTGTATCCATTCTTTTTTTTTTTTTTCCTTTTGGCTTGCCTCAATTTCAAATAAATAGTTTTTGAGAACAGTAATTCTAGGAATCTGGACCTCTGAACTGCTTACAGCCTTCTGCATTATTTTGTTTAGTTAGTATAGTTTTATGATGTACTGTTCAGGGCACAATATATTGTATCTACTTCTGACTGGTGATTGATAGGGAGAAATATCCTCGGTAATAGAGGGTGGCTGTTCTAGACAGACAGGCCTAATTTGTATTGTCAAATCTGAAATTCCTGGAAAGCCTTTGAAAAATCTTGTTTGGCTGCTCTGGAGCAGAGAGTGCAAAGTAACTTTTGGTTCCTATATTTTTGTTCCTGTACCCCTGTGATATGCTTTACATAACATTATGAGGTTAGGAGCCATCATCTTCACAACTTCTGTTCTGATCAGGAGCTTTGTTCATATGATACATCTGGTGAAACGGAGGAGGCAAAGAAAGCAAGCAAATTACAGCCTTGATATTTGTGCATTTTCAGTTTCCAAAGACTAATCAGGGTGAGGGGGGGCTTTTTCTGTACCTCACAGCTTGAATTTGTATGGGTATTACTGAAAAGCTGGTACTGAAAGTCCCGTAGAGTTCTGCTGATGAAATGGTATATGTTCCTTAGCTATGTCCTTCTGTAGTCAGCAAAAGGTATTTTATTAAAAGTACAGAGTATTACCTTTTTGAACTGTCTACCAGTAATTCAAAATTAATGAGTACTGTGCCCCTTTTTTTTTCTCTTTAAAATATGTTTTGTTTTCTAGGCAAACCTGATAAAAATAACTGTTTTCCTAACTGATCTCCCTCTTATTCTTTCATCTGCCCAAACCTGGGCCTTGTATTCAGCTGGTATAAATTGATACAGTTCTCTTGGCATACAGGGCTGTCTGCTTTTAATGAGCTGCCTTTGCATATGAACCAGGTTCTCTTGTTTATTTCTATTAAGGAACAATAATAACAAATTGTAATGAGTCATATAAAAATGTCCATTTGTACTAATGTAAAAATGACTCTTTGCCGTTGATGGTCAAGACCATTTTGGTATCTCTGACGAATCCTAAGAAAAACAAGGACCACGAAGCATGCTGTGGTAATGCTTATTCTTTATAATAATTCTGAAGTCAGGCCTTAGGTGAGCAGGAATCTTATTAAGTTAGAGTCTAGCTGAAGGAACTATAACATGCAATGTATTCATAGCTTTATTCATAAATCATCTGCCTCCTCCACAACTAATTAGTATTCTAGGTGAATAGCTGCCCAGTCCAACATGTGTAAAAACAAAACAAGTTGCTACTATTGCTTGTACCTTTAGAAGTAATAGGTGTACCATGGTTTGAAAGAAGTCAAGATAGGGTTGATTTCAAAAGAGGCTTTACCTCCATAAAGATCTCAAGTGTGATGAATATTTCTAAGCTATTTAAATGAGTTCATGAAAAATATGTTGACTTTCGTAAGTCTAAAGTCACTGCAAAGCATTTGATATATTACATCTTAAGGGACGCCGAGCACTAAAGAGACAAATACTATTACCTCCACTTTTTAAATTGGACTTCAGTTGCTCTTACGAACATAGGCAGACAGAGAAGAGCAAACAGTGGCAGAAACTAAGTGGAAGCAAAGGTTTTAACTCTCTCCTGACTGTGCCTCTCTTTTAGCTGGCATATTCCTTAAAGCTGAAGTCCCGCAGAGGCAGGGGGGAGCATGTGGAACGCATGATGCCATAGCGGCTTTGCTCCCAGGGTGGCAAAGGGCATGTCCCTCACTCCCTCTAAAACAAATATGCTCAAATAAAGAGGTGAAGGCTGAAAATTCATCCAGACACGAGTTGAAAGCTCATGAACAATTACATTCTGCAGGAGGAGCAACCTGGGTTTGCTGGGGATCTTAATAATTTGGGAAAGCTGTAAACTACAAACCCTATGGAGAGTCTGAGCAATAATCTGGTTGGAATTAAGTTACAAATGCAGGTTGTCCAGGCTGTCATCACATCTCTGCTTGCTTTGACTTGTCTGATATTTCGTCATTGTTTTGTATAAAGGGTATAAAGTGGCTAAAGTTTCTTTTTCCTCCCCCAGCCCAAAAAATTTGGAATATCCTTTCAGAGAGAAGAACAAGAAACTCTTATCACAGAATTTCTGCTGAAACTCTTCTCCAAGGACCTCTGCATGAGTCTTCTATTTTTCCCTCAGGAAAAAAAATTAAGGGATTTGAAGGATTTTAATCATAAATAAGGTTATGAATCTTGGGCATGTGATGTTTATAGTTTAAGAGTAACTTTCAATTCAGAAATGACTGTTGCTGAGAAGAGAAATAATACTGTATATTACGCCATACCAATACAAATCTAGCAAAGAATTAATGAGTATTGGTTAAATTGTTGTTATAATTAAAAATTCCATCAAACTTGAGCTAACTATGTGCCAGTAAAAGCCAAGTCTCCATATTTACTATTACAAGGAAGTTCAAAACAGAAAAATAAAATATGATTGGCAGTCTCAGAAACTGTAGTAGAGAGGTGTTCAGCTAACCCCTGTAGAATGAGCCTTTCCTGCAAGGAATGCTCTATTTAAACAATGCTCCAAGTGCTAATTCAGGCTACAGAAAAATAGACATATGCAGCCAGCAGATGGGTTGCAAACATGGCATATATGATATAGATAAGCTGTTTGTAAGTGACATTCTGAAAATTGTGCTGGTGTACAAAATAGCTTACTACCCCTCTCTCTCCTTAAATATTTCCTCTGAACATATGTAATAACATGAAGTTAATTACATGTGCTGGTGTTATATTCCACCACTCTTTCAAATATCCATAAAAATTAAAGATTAGAATGCAGCAGAACTGTACAGGAGAATGTTATATTTCTACAAAAAACACCACTTGTGGTCTATATTGTGAGATCTGTTTGAAAAAAAAATAATATATGCAAGACTTAAATTACTGTCAGTGAGTGTCCTTGTGACTTCTATGATCTGTCTGTGCTACCAAATAAAGCAGGCAGGGGAGTAAAAGCAGGGGGTGCAGCTTTCGTCTCTACAGCTCAGTGCTCTTTCTCTCCCCTCTCCCCAAAACATGTTGGCGTCTTCTGTAGTTCCTGTTCCCCGGGGCATTACTGTTCCCCAAACCGTGTCTTGGCATTGTCACATGGTACTTACAGAATTGGTGCTATTACTTAAAATTCTTGACCCAGAGTTCTTCATGTAAAAAAAAAAAAAGAGAGATGGTGGAAGCATCTTCTCCCCATTTTACAGATGTGGAAATGAAGGCACTTGGGGAAATTTGAGTAGGTGACAAGATTTGCATACGATGGCAGTGGTAAAAGTCCGGATAAGATAAAGGTCATCTCATTTCTCCACCCCTTGCTCCTCTGTTCAAATACCTCAGTATCTGAGAGAAGACATAGTGGGTTTTATATCATATTTTTTTTCAGAGTGGGAAGTGTAAGCAATTCATAAAACCTAAGAAAATACTTTTCCTTTGACTTTCAAAAAGGACATATTCTAAAGTTGCTAGCTCATTAAATTGCAGAAAAAGGTTTAAAAGTTGTCTGTGAGAGTAAACAAATGAGAAGTGCAACAAGCCACGAGGAAAGCCAGGGTTCTGCAGATGAAATGCTTTTTGCTTGGCTGCAGTATCTGGAAGGGAGGTCACTCTAATCCTTGTTATCACCTGAATTTTTCTCAGATATGAAAAATAAGCTTAAAAATAAGCAGTGAGACAAGGGCTGGTGACTTTAGAAGCTTGGGAAGTTTTACTTTGCTTTACATTTTTACTTATATTTATTCACAAAGTAAACCTTTGACAGAAATTAAGCAAAAAATTCCCATATTGAGTTTGGTGAGCGTTCTGGATTTAGGCATGAACCCTACTTACCTCACCCTTTCTGTTTTCTAGCTTAAGGTGCTTTGCTGCTTCATCTTTCTGTGTCTTTTTCTCCCTTCGTTTTCCTTGCCTGACAGAGTTTCTTGGGTCCGTATTATTTCTTTCCTACCTCAGAGTCTTTGTAAGTTCTAAATAACAAAAAATTTTTTTTCTCCGCTGAAGAGCCAAATACTAGTACTTATCTTTTTCTCTTTATATTTTCTTTAGCTTGTTGCAACACTACAATCCTATATGTAGCAGCTTAAAAAAAAAAGAGAGAAACTGGAAAAGGACAGTACTACAAAAGAACTTCGAGAAGAGAAGATTTTTGGTTACTTGTTAAAAACATTAAGATGCATCCACTACTTAGCTATTATTTGCTACAGGAAAGAACCTCCTTCACTAAACATGAAAACTAAAATTCAATTAGGTTCTTAAAATACAGTGGGCTATAAATAGAATGTGAATAGTGCAGCTGGGCAGCATTATAATAGAATTTCCTTCTGTTATATAAGGGAGATAGGGATGACCTTCATCACTCACTGTAAGCTCTCTCTTTTATGAATTACGAGCCATTCAACTATTAGTGGAATTAAAATCTATAACACTGCCAATCATTGCCCCATATCCCTGTGGAGCCCTTCGTCTTGCTGTCAACATGAGGGAGTCTGCAGCCTCTGCAGATATATGCCAATGATATGTTTATAGACCAAGCAAAGGAATAGCGTGGGTTTTTTCCTTTTCTGTGCTTCAGCAATTTTGTATCACCTCTTCACGATTTTACACTTCAGGAGCAGCAATGTAACTTAATGATCAGTGGTATATGGACTGAGAGTCATGGGAGCAAGTCACTGGTAAGAAAATGTAGGTAAGAATGTTTTGAACTTAAGCACACATATAATGTGCATGATACCCCGATCAAAGGGTAGAAAACCATAGCAGAAGACCAAGTTCAAATCAGAGTGTCAAATCAATTCCTTGCCAAAACTTTGAGTTGCTTTGTGGGTTCTTTTATTTGTTTACCTTAAATGGCCTCTGAACTAAATACTTGGAAATT
Organism: Limosa lapponica baueri; assembly: GCA_002844005.1. Taxonomy (NCBI): domain Eukaryota; kingdom Metazoa; phylum Chordata; class Aves; order Charadriiformes; family Scolopacidae; genus Limosa; species Limosa lapponica. Next base: position 958,525 of record KZ505647.1, on the reverse strand, counting down.
TGCTGTAATTTATTCCAGCTCTGATCTGAAACGGCTTTTTGCAAATCTGAAACCAAACTAAGTTGAGAATGTGCTAGGTGCATCCTTGATTCATTTACGTACAAGTTGTAATTCATGGTTATGAGTGACTTGACTCCTCACTTGAGGAAACTCAAGATCTTTGATTGGTATACTGTCCAAGTAGAGCCTTCCTTCCTACCCATTAGAAAAGAGGTGACATCTGGCCAGACTTTTCCTTCTCTTTTCAGACAAATTAGTTCTCTTTTGCTTAGGACATGGCTATTGTTCCAGCAACTGACACATTCAGTGATAGCACCACTGTGTTAGTCCTATTGCTAACGTGCAAAAGGAGCTACATAACTTCCAAACACTAGTGGGTATCTAAAATGGGTTTGTCAGTGTATTTCAAGGTATACAAGTGCTTTTTCTTGAAGAAAACAATTACTTTTCTTTTTCAAGGTAGGGCTAATGAGGAAGCAGAAGAATGTGTTACAGTTAAGCTGAGGTGCTGTACTGGGAATGATGGACAAAGTGAAAGCAAAACCACGTCTTTGTCAATGACTAGGATTAGAGGCACAGAACCTCTCGATTAATATTTCTAGTGGGGAATGGTACAATCAGTTTCACAGAATCTTGTTCAAAAATACATTCCTTTTTTTTTTCCGCCCTATTCCTGGATGCACCTAGTTCATCATGGCTAATTAGGTGTTCTGAATTATCGTCTTCAATTGTTACAAATGTCACCTCCTTTGATGATACTGGGTGTGTAATGAGAGACTGTCATAGTTTCTGTTATCGGTGGGGTCTGTGATTGATCACTTTTTGACAACAAAGAATTGTTAACAGGGCTGCATGGTGAAGCAGTCAGTGGAAAATTCCCTTTCATAACATTTCTATCTAATTTTGGAGAGCCGCCACTGCCACACATGAAATAACAACACGATTGAATTTCTTTTTGCTGGCATTTAGCAGGACCTATGGGGGTGTGCAGAAATCAATGGGAGATCAGGAGTCTGGAAAATTACATACTTGAAGAATTAATGAACTATAATTCCGTATTACATCCTCAATCACATTTTGCTTCCTTTTCATTAATGGAACTAAATTAGTTTTCCATGGACAGAGTACTTTAAAAAATGCAATCATGCTCTTGCTAGGATTTAAAAAAAAAAAAAAAAGGCCTGTTTTAACAATAGTTATTTTTTTTGTGTAACATGACATTTGGAAATTTTTAGTGAAGAACATATCTGCAGCACTGACTCAACCTGTTGAAGCAATTTTTAATGTGACATTTATGGCCCCAGCTCTAGTTTCCCGCCCTTTGAGCCAGATTAGGGCTTTAAGGTGATTCAGCTAGAATTTCTGGTAGATCTGGGAGGTGTAGAGATAGAAGCAGCAACTCCAAAGGCATTCAAAATGCATTTTTTCTGACACAGGCCTAATTCATTATCCAAGGGAGCAGGGAGAGGAAAGGCCATGGTCTTCACTCTCCTCTGGAGGCTGCATCTGAGATAACTGATGTTTCTAATGCAATATTGAGAAAGTCCTTTTGCTCACAGAATTATGTTATGCTAGGATAAAACGATGAGTGATTCTTCTCTTTGCTGTGCCCCCCAGGCCAGCATGATTTAAACTTGTAACTGAATGAAATGTTGGGCAGAAAACTCAAGAAACTCACCAATATTCCGTAGTTTAATGAAAACTTGGATGTGAGAACCCATACAGTGAAAAGAATGTCCTAGTACCCATGACATGATATCATATCTTTAAAGAGTTACTGGAGGCTGAACAAATCATAGTGAGATTGTAAACAAAATCAGGCTCTAGGACTTTTATTGATCAAGGAAGAAAGTTCCTTTGAGAATCAGCAGCAGCATTAGAAGAAAGGAGCTAATCAGACTTCACAAAACAGATTTAAAAAGCATTCTAAACAATTTTGGGTTTCTGGCATAACTGATATCTTCTTGGATTATTTCAGCAGTCCCAGCTTCTGTATTCTTGGGTTTTTTATTCCTCCATATGATATTTATATGCATGTGGTATATGGGAATGAAGTGGGATGGAAGTCCCAAAAGAGGATACTTTGTTTTAACAACAGCAGTATATTAAACTAGTTTCAGGCTCTTATATTTCTCTGCTGGGGCCTGGTTTTTGTCTAAGATCTCAAATCAAACGTCTGATGGAACAGCAAGGTCTTCTCAAGTATCATCATATTAGACATCTGCTGTCACATGAAAACCAACACAAACACTTTTCTCTTCTTAAATGCGAGAGATGGGACTCTAGAACTTGCAGTAGAGATAATGAACTCTTTTCAAAGCTACTCCAGAAAATTGAGTTTTGACAGCAGATACATTATGCCGTACAGTGAACTTTCATTTTGTCCTACTGAATAAGGCCTTTTCCCCCTTGCCTACATACTTATAAAAACCAGATAAGTTGTCTTCTTAATCCTACTGGGCATTCTGTTACCTAAGCATAAGTCTGAATAGTTGGGACATAGTCTTTTATATCCAAGTCAGACATAACATCCTTGAAAATGTATTGACATATGCAAAGATGTATCAGTCTACTCTTCCAAATGGAGCCATGAAAAAAAAGCATTAGAGATGTACCTTTATAAACAGCTTCAAAGTCCCTTAAACCACTTTTTCAGTGATCTTTTTCTGAAATTATTTTTCTTTCAGTGTTTGCGCTTTATTTACACTCTATATGGGGCTGGGATGTGGGTGGCTCTGGAGGTTAGCATTAGGCTGGAAAAGCTGTTGCCTTTGGAATGAGATCTCAAAATTTAGCCTAAGTCAGTAGTGACTGAATATTATGGAAGTTTCTGGCTGCTCATTAATCTTTATAAATATATACAGTGATAATCACCCAATTAGCACTGGGACAGATTATTGTAACTGGGATTCTCTATTAGTTGGCAGTCTTAGATGAGTCCCATGTATTATATTGTCCCAGAAAAACTTCCAGGATGGGAATAACTACATTCTAAGTATTCAAAGCTGTCAACCTGTGGTGTTGCCTTCTTGGCTGGAGAAGGCTACTGGGGCTTTGGTTTGTATTGACCTGGATAAAGCAGTTATGAAAGAAAGGCTTTTAGGACTAAGTTGAGCTCTGTCTCTGTAACTTTGTGCTTGATGGTGGCATACAGGCTTTTCTGAGAGGAGGATTTGATGATTAATATTTCAGTCTTGAAGTGAGTAAAATAAAATGGTATGAACCCCCCTCTTCTTCCCCCGTGCCATGGTTCTTTGTTGAGTGCAGCTTGACCACATTAGAGAGCTTGGTCCTATTGCTGGATGAAAGAGCACTGCTATCTTTCAAATTGACAATTTTATACCACTTTCAATCTTCAAAAGCTCTTATTATACAGAAATTCTCTAATAATATTCATCAGACAGCTAGCTTTCCTTTTTTCTTACTGTACCAGTGGATAATTTGCTAATGATCTTATTTTACTCTTCAGGGAGTAGAGTTTTCTTAGTCTCCCAAAGAGCAAGCGGTATAACAGCTGAAACTGTTGCCATAGTTCAGGAAATGTGTGATTCTGAGGTATAAAGGTGATTTGGAAGAGCAAGTTTTTTTTTTTTCTTTTTTAAATCAAGAGGAGCTAGGTGTATGCAGCACTTACTTTCAAAATGCCTGTGACTGTGTGTCTACTTTATTAGAGCAGGACTCCAGTTAGAAAAAAAAATTAAAAATTGAGTGTTTTTTTCAAGTTGAAAAATGGATAACAAAATATGGAAATATCCAGGCTGACTGATTTCAGTTTAAGAAAAATGCACAGAAAACCTGAATACATGAAAACTGTATTATATGTAATATGCGTAATAACTGGTTGCATTTTGTGGCAATAAGATATGTACAGTATTGCCATGAGTGTGTCCATGAGTTACATAGGGTAGGGAGAGTCCCCGTGTCCCTGGTGGCTTGTGGCCTCATCAGTCTCACAAGGGTGTGTGTGTTCTCCAGCCACAGTGTTTCAAGAGCCAAAATCACAAATCTTCTGCCATGCAAAGGCCATAGGGTGAAATACAGCCAGAAGTACAGGCGGTGCTGAAGGGCTATGGCAGAGCTGTGCAGCTGCTCTCCAGCTTGGGGTGAAGGTTACTTCCAGCGACACTCAGCATTGCGTTCTATTCCAAGCCCAGCCGCTCATATCAGTGGGGTGGCAGATTTGGTATGTGCGATTGTGCTCTTTATTTGAAAAGGAAAGAGAAAAATAGAGAAAATACCACCTCCACGATGGTCAGTGGGAGTTCTGCCATAAAGTGGAGCAGGGCCAGGATGAGTCCATTTGCTCTGGCCCATCACACATATGAGACTTTATTTTCCTTCCTGACGGGAATGCTTTCCTTTTTTTTCTTTTTTTTTTTTTTTTCTTTTTTCTTCTTCTCCCCCCACTTTGCCACAGCTTCTTGTACCCAGTTAAAGAATGGGACTTTCATACTCAGAATGTCTGTTTCATCTATTTGCTTAAAAGTGTCATCACTTGCTATTGAAAAAATACATTCCTCCTTTCCTTGTACTTAAACATTTTCTGTAATTTTTTTCATAAGTGAAAATATAAAGCCTTTCAGTAACTTCCTTCTATAGAGTAATATTTCATTTTTCATGCCTTTCTAGTATAGCATCAAACAGGACTTCATTAGTGCTATTAATGTTCCATATAGCCCACTGATACACCATAACCACTGGCCAAGCAAAACTTCAATCAGTTTTTCTTCTCTTGTCAGCTCACACCTCTGACTGAGCAGCTGCAAGATGATTCATCAGAGAATGTTTCACCATAGGACAGAGAAAAATTATTTCTGGCTGCTTTTTCCATACTAATAAGATAATTTCAGTTGTAGATACTTTTGCAGCACTTCATGAGACATGCTATGCCCATTTGAAAATAAATCCTTTTATCCAAATGTCAAGAAAATTTTCCATGAAATCAGTGCTCTGGCTCTACAAAAATAATTCTGCTGCATTTTCTTGTTTAACAGGGTTGCGACAGTTACATTTTGTCCGTAACAGAGCAAGTTTCTACTAGAATGAATGATCAGCATTACCTGGGAGATTTAGAACAAAATTCTGTGCATAAGGAACATCTATATTCTGAAACCCACTGACATATGCTGTAAAATGCCATTTGCCTAAAAAGTTACCGGTGAGAAGAATTGTTTTGGATTTATTTTGTTTGCTGCAAAATCACCTAAAGAGTGATGAGCTATTCAGCATCAATGCAGCAATGGTTCCAATGCAATGGTTTCAGGCAAACAGTCTGTCAGGAACAGTACATTTCTTAAAACAAGCAGTGTGCTGCTGTCCATGCTTGTTATGGGAGGGTTTCTTACATAACTCCACTCAACTTTGCATGCAGCTGTAACAAAACCAGAAGAATCTATTTCTTTGTTTATTGGCATCTGTAAAAGCATTTTATCCCAAGTAATATTTCTTGTGATATAGGTTTGTCAGCTAGTTTGCAAATAAATACAGGAAAGCTGCTTTTGTTGTCAGTTTACCAATACTGACGTGACATTCAAGGCTTGTTTTTCCTGAATAATCAGTGAGTTAGTTCATCAGAATGCATTCAGCCTGTGCCTGCAATACTGTGGTTATAATTATAAGGCTTACAGATTCACAAATAAATTGTCCTGAAGACAGGAACATAGGCTTTCTTGAATTCATATCTGTTACTTTGACCTAAATAACACTCTTTTCTCCACCTCATCACCAATAAATACACTTCATTTTCCCAAAGAAGAAATATATGCCATCCAGTGTCTTAAGGCATGTTATTGAGTATGGAGATTCATACTGAGCCTGAACAACTCCTCTACTCTTTCAGCCTCTGCGGTTACATGGTTACATGCTTCATTGATTCTCTGGGGCTTGTAGCTTTGGCCAACCCAAACAAGTTATCTTGTATTGACCAGGTGATGCCAGGCATTTAGCACGTTAACTCAGATGCCGTTCTGCCAAGCAAACTGTCTCCCAGGCAGTGTATTCCCCAGTGGTAAGGGAACTTCCTAGATTTTAGTCCTTTCTTCTTTTCCTTTCCTTTTTCTTAAGTAATCTGTGGTACGTGAGAGAATAGCAGTAGATAAGGCACAGACTGCAAACCAACCTTTTCTCTCTACAGTAACATAATTTTCATTGATCTTCCTCTGATCTCTCAAACACCTCTGAGGTCCCACTGGCTCCTGGCTGCTCACAAGAAAAAGGCCAGAGTTTATACTGATTTAGAGAGAGACACACTGAACAGGAAGGTTGTAAAGGTTTGGCATTTCTCAGTCCTGCAGCAGAACTGCTTAGATGATTATCCTGGATTCATAGTGGAGTTGAAAATTCTATGTTTTAAACCAATAGACACTTATGACTTAATCTGTGGTACACAAAGTGGCAAAATATATGCTTGGTGCAACATTCCAGCAGAGTACTGATAATTTTCATCATCATAAATACTTGTACTGTACACCAAGCACATCTGGTTAGAGAGACTGTTGATAGAAAATCAGACTGAGATGTAATAATGAAAATTTCTAATAAAACTTCATCAAGTATCTGTAAACCTTTTAAAAACCAATGTACTCATGATATGGTTGTAAGGTTATTCCAAAGAGATGTTATTTGCATGTAAATAAAATACCCAGGGCACATTCCCCCTACATCCTGACATGTACAAGAAAAATGCAACTCAAAACCAAATGTGGGTGACTGAGCGATACCTTATAGTTTATGCAGGTGTCCCCCACGAACTTAATAATTTTCTTACCTTCAAATCTGGAACAAAGTGGTTTTGGTGAATAAGGAAGCCTGGGGTTTTTTTAAAGTTTTTGTTTGAATAGATTTCATAAGAGACTAGAGTGAGCTATCTTTATCTATGCACACATTAGTATTCTCAGAAAGAGATTTGTTACCTTATTGCAGCTCACAATTGATTTTCTTAGCCGGTTCACACTTTCTCCTATGCAAATAACAGATGACATGAATAGGAGCTAACAGGGGCTGTGGGCAGAATTTTGACGTATTTTACATACATCTCAGTGGTCACATCACACCTCTCCTTCATATCCGCATCCTGGAGGATACTAGATCAACTGCTGAGGTACTTTTAAGGTTTTGAGTCTTAATTTGTTTTAGTTCTTATTTTAAAGATTCAGCCTTTTAAAGAAAGGTTGAATCTCTACTTTGCCCAGAATGACAAGTGCATTGAGGGTTTAAATGTTATTCAGACTCATGATGTGGGGATGTGGAGCATTTTGTCGCTGAAGGCAGTTTGTGTGTGTTGTGTCTCTCTGCTGGTTCCATAGGCACCTCTCGGTCAGCTTGCTGCTCAAGTGAGTATGCCACCTCTGGTGTAAAACACGGTGATAATGCAATGAATCTGATAAGGAAGGACACATTTTTATCCCTGTTTGACTCCATACTCCTGGTATTCCCTAACTGTTAACAACATTCATTCTCTGGGACCTTTAAGGTGGCTTGCTGCGTAACTGAAGGCAGTGGAAATGAACATGCCACAAAGTTCTCTGCATCTCTGCTAAGTGCATGAGTTCAAGCGTCTGCAGGATGTTGCTTTGGTGGATTTTGGATCTAGCGGGTGTGTCCAGAAATCCATTCTATGATAAGCTGTTACTCTGAAATTAAGTCGTGGGAGTTCATCTTTTAACAAACACACATCCCAAAGGAATTATCAGGAGGAGGAAAATGCGTTGTATTTCATCTTCAGGGTCTAAGCATTTATTTGGAATCCCAGCTGTTCTTTTTGATGGTGAGAGAGGAGACTGCAGTCACTTATGCTGAGAGTCAGAGGCGCCAGTGTAAATCAACAGGAAGTCCACAAGATAGGGAGGCCCTACTAACCTAAAATCAGTGTCACCAAGAGCATAAGCAAGGATCAGAGTGAGTATTTAATATTTTCATATGCCCCAGAAACAATCTTTGTTTATCAGGCAGCCTGCGCTACTCAAAGGGTTAATATCTTATTATTTGAACCGGGATCCAACTCCTTTCTTCATACTGTGGGCAATTCACACAGCTGTCAGATTATCTGTCATGTATTGTGACAAAATGAGTTGCTAATATGTAAACAGTAAATTGGGATTACTAGAACCTCCACTGTTGGCAGGGCCAATACTGTTAGCCAAGTCCTTTTGTGGAAATGATTCAAAACTTTACTGCAAATAATTCTGGAAATTCGAGTGTCAGTAACGAAAATACTTCTGTGAAACCCAGGAGTACCAGAGATATTGTTTTCCCATCAGATGAATATAGCAATTTCCTCTGTGTGAATTTTCTCCTTCTTTTTTGCTGTTCTTGTTAAACAGACATCGATGAATGCTCAGATGGCTTCGTTCAGTGCGACAGCCGTGCTAACTGCATTAACCTGCCTGGTTGGTACCACTGCGAATGCAGAGATGGCTACCATGACAATGGGATGTTTTCACCAAGCGGAGAATCCTGTGAAGGTCAGTATCTAAAACAGGGGGTAGTGCTATGACTCACATTACATTGATGTCTGGTATCTCTGACTGTATTGGTCAAGTATTGGTTTGGACGCTGTGTCAATGAAAGTTAAACTTTGACCCAAAGTGATCATGGTCTAAATAAACATCATAAACAAAAGGCAAATGACTGTAACATATGAATATTCTTAATATATAGGTGGAGCACTATTGGCCATTTCTGTGATTTGCTAAAATAATCTGTGAAGTCAGGCATGGCATTTAAAACACAGTTTCTCTGGCCCTACATCTGCTTCTGTGCATGGTCCTTGCATAAGTGATTTCCCGTGGGCTGGTAGCATGCTCTGTAATCAGTCACTCCACAGTAATCTGTTTATACGTCAGGTTCTTTATATGTAGAAATGGGCCTCAATCCAGACCTCAGTTCCTCCACTCCATTCTTCATAATAGTCTGTGATGAAAACATTTCCCATGGCAACGAGTGATTATGCAGCCCTGACACCCGTACCCACACATGGGTTAATACTGCAGTGCTTCTCCTGTGCATAGGCTAACCGCTTGTAGAAAGTTGTAACCTGAAGAACACCCAAAGTGGACTTTGGGCTGGCACAAGGTGCAGGGGACAAGAGAGTGACAACAGGGGGGAGAAGGAGATGGGAAGGTTTCTTTGTTCATGAATGATGTTAGAACAGCAGGTTAGTAAGAACACAGTTATTTTCAGATGCGGTTCTCTTCGCGTGGAATGTTACTCAGCTCTTAAGATGCTGCATGCTGCTGCTCTTAAGTAAGAGAACAAACTAATCTGTTTTGTCAAGGACTACTTAGGGCAAAATTAGAAGGGAGAATCCTTCTGTCTCTGAGTGCTGCAATATTCAGTACTCACACAGTATAAGCTTTCCTACCTTGCTGTTTAAACTCACATTGGTGGGCTGCATCGTTCCCAAAGGGAAGCAATTGAATTAATTTCACTAAGGCAGACACACAGACAGTTCCCCAGGAGCGAGAGTGACCTTTTCGGTATCCCCATCATCAATACTTTATTTCAACACATTTTCACCACAGCTGAAAGCCTGTATTCCCAGGAGGAATCAGCAATTTGAGTCAGCCACTGCTTTCATAAGTTGAGCTTTCTTAGTCAAGAACTAACTAAATGTCAGTGTCAGCTGGCCAGGTGTTAGAACAAGAATGTGCAGAGAAAAAGTTGTGATCCCTCTGATTATAACGTTGCCCTTCTGTCACTCACGGCACAGGTAATACTCTAGCCAGGCATTTATGGCAATATTCTCAATGTCCCAAGTTTTATCTTCAGTGCCAATATAACATTTGTCTCGTGGGTTGAAGGTAGTGGTTTGGCACGTGCTCTCTCAAGAGAGATACGTGACACAAAGTGACTCTGTTACGATGTGTGCAAACAAGCAACGATTAAGCAGCAATTTCTTAACAGAGGAAAAGCCAAGGAAAAAGAAATATGGGGAGTGCTACATGTATGCAGAAGTGGCAATTATTAGAATGTTTTGACCTTTTCTACAAAGCACCAGCAGCTCTTTATTAAACATACACAGAGCATAACAAGTAATTAGAATTAAGTCACAGATGCCAGGAAACTATCTTCATTGCTGATAACCCTAGTCACTAAAAGTGGAACACTTTCAATTTGATTGATTGCAGCTCCAAATTTTGGAATACATAGCAACTTGAGATAGGGAGGAAGGCTAGATATTTTATTAGTTTTACTACATCAGTTTTTATTGGTTTGAAGCCTGTGTCTCAGACATAAAATAAAACCTGAAAAAGGTGTGAAGAGAGCCTAAAATCCATTGCAGTATGGAAAGTTAAACTTTCAGTAGCAGAACACAGGTAGCACCAAAGCAATTGGTTTCTCTGCTGTCAGATCTTTCCTCTGTGAGAGATTCCCCTACTGTGTTTAAAGCCATAAGAAAATGGATTTCTTTTGTCACTTCTTCAGTATCCCCTAGAGGTGATTAGATTGAGCTGTTGGTGGATGATCTTTTAGACACCCACTGTAACAGGGGAGCAGCTTCCAGGCTAGACGAATGTCAAATTTCAAATCTCAGTTCTCCACTTCCTACCTGCAGCTGTATGAGCTTCTTGCTGCATCCAGGACCAGTGTCCTCTGAAGCATTCTGGGTTGTGCAGGTGCTACAGCCCACAGAAATGTAGAAGGAACAGTGCTGAATTATACCGAAAAGAAACTGGGCCTGCCCTGATTTCTTTCTTGGGGGAGAAAAAAATTTAAACCTCATAGGGATTAGGAAATGTTCTTCGAGGGCTTGTCCATTTTGCTTTCTAAGAGGACTACTTCAAAGTAGCGTTTATATAGACTTTGGCTCATCTTTTTTAAGTTTCAGTTCCTTTGAAGAAAGTTCCCTCTTTCAGCGGAGAAAACCTTTAAAAGCCAAGGAAGTGTGGGTTCAAATCTTTCCTTTCTTGATTGTTTTATATGGTCTGCCTTAAATCTGGGTCTGTCTGTGTCCCCTGGACATGTGCTGATAGTACTACAAAAAGAATTTCTGTGATCAGTGTTAGTAAGAAACTTGTTTCCTTCAGCAAAGGCTCCGGTTTTAAAGATTCATGTGAAAACAGCTCTGTTAAGATCACAGAAGCACAGGAGCATTTCCTTAACAACCTTATTTTAACAGTATACCAAAACTGCACCTGCCCCTTTTGCAGGAAATGGTCCCATTAGGACATCATACTAAAAATTCTTAGCTAGAGATGGATGCCTCGGTAGCATTAGACTTTGTCAGTGCTTGATAATGAAATAATAGTAGCTGAATTGCCTGTTTTACACATATATTGAGCTTGGCTACTGCTGCTTCTTTGGCATGACTGAGAATATTGAGTACTTGGATTAATGTACTTGAATGCAGAAATTCATCATCCTATTTTATTATACCTACAGGCAATGGAAGACCTAGAGATTCCTTTGCTATTAGTTTTGCTTTACATTATGCTCCTGGATAGACCTGTGGTCTCTATAACAGTTACTGAGAGAAATGATGGGAAATGCACCTGTAGGGCTTCAACCTCTTAGAAGCACTTACTGCTTTTCCCTTGGAAATAGAATTATGTTATGCATCATCTAATTTCCAGAAAAGTGGTGAAAGATCAGCTTCTTAGTCTTTGAAAACTGCATGGGTTTGGGAAGTCTTAAATTATATATATATATATATGCAAATATAGCATTCAGCATCCTATATTACCTGCTACCTTCCTCTTTGCTCCCCCTACAGCTTTTCTTTGTAGTTTCTTTACACAGTCTTATTGGTGCTCTGAAGGTTGTCTGTCATGTACCATTTCATAAAAGAGAGCTAGGATAAGGTAGTAGATATTGCAGCCTCAAGCTTCATTGCATTAAAAAAATGGAACCACTGAGGGCAAAATCCTAAAATAAGAACATTTGGGCCCAGTTAATATTTGCTCTACAGTTCTGTGTAAGATCTGGATTCCTCTGAATTTGTCCCCTGCAATGTCTAAAAGCTTCCAAAATCAGTTAAGAGAGAAGCTGTATTGGTTTCTACCAGAATAGTGCAGGTTTTACCTCATCAGCTGTTGGACATTTTGCATACTTCCACGTCCAAAGAATAGCTCGCCTAATTAGTGCAGCCCCTTAGGACTTACCAAGAGTATCTGGCAGGTACCAGCTGTTTTCGATACAGAATATGAGATCAATATACCTTTACTCTCAGCAGGTACCACACCCTTTAAATGAGACAGGTGCAAATGAAAGAATTGGAAAGCATCAATCCAGAATGCCTGATTCAAAAAGGATCTTTTTGGTTGCTAGGGTTTATTTGTATGTGTATGTTCTGAAATGCCTGGATATGTTCTTCTTCTGATGTCCTGCTTGCAGAAGTAGAACCACCTCCTTTTGTGTGTGACAGAGCAGGCTGCCTGACAATACAGAGTGCTGGGGCTCTACCAGAACAGTATTTTCCACAAACCAGGACAATGGCGGATGGAGGCATATTGCAAGCCTCAGGATGCTCCCTAGCCTTAATGGATGAACAAAGTCCAAAATGTCACTTCGGTATCCATGTCTCTCCATCTGGAAGGCAGAGGAATTCCTGACTGTCAGGGTGTCTGAATTTATCTCAAAGTACATCCAGTATTTTAACTAGTACATGAAATTTCTTGTAGTTGAAAAACCGCTGTCAGTTTGGAGTCCTACACTTAGATATTTATACAGTGCTGGTAATGTTTAACAGAAGCTTTGTTATTGATAGCACTTAAGGAGACAGGAAATAAAGAATCACTACCCTTCAGCAGGAAATCTTACTTGCAGTCACAAAGCTCCACTGAAGTCCTTTCGCCTTTATTCACGATCGTAAAGGGTCAACAAATAAAACCATTAATTGACTTTTTTCCGTCCCTCCCAAACAGAGCTATAGGCATTAAGGCTTTATTATTGAGTTTGGGAATGCAACTTAAACATCACCAGACAGAAGGCAGATATGGAGACGCATTAGTATTTAAATATTCTGGAGTGTGGGCAAGGTACAAAATTGGCAGAGTTTCTCATCTTTTGTAAAAGGACTAATAATACAGAAACTCGTCCACTGCATTTTATAAGACAGTAACTTGAACACATTTACTGTATCAGGAAACAACATTTCTGTGAAGCTGGTGTTACCAGCATCTGAAGTCTCAGCTCTTCATCTTCCACATCTGCTAAACACTCTGACAGCTGGCTTGCATGGTCACGAATAAATTATTCACAATTCACTTGTTCGTTGAAGAATGATTACATCAGTCAATAGATTTACTCAGGACACAGAACAGAAACCAAACTTTCTGCTCAGAGGAGCTTGGGCTCCCTATTAAATGCACTCCTTCCTGTTTTACCTTAAGCAAAAAGTATTCAGGGACCCTCATGTTGTCACCTTCCTGAGCTAATGCTACTCCTCAGAGCTAAAGTAGCTGAGAAACTTCAGTTGCTTCAGAGCAAAGGAATTGTCCGCCCTCCCAACCCATCTCTTCCAACAGCATACTTCTCAATGATAGAGATGTTAATCTTTTCTTTACATCGATGACACTCTAACTGATATCAGAAAGATCTCCAGGGGAGAATCTTGTCTGGCTTTATGTCAACATCCTGCAAGTAAGTCTGGAAAGCTCATCAGAGGAGGGAAAGTTTCAACTTTCAGTCAGCTATATCAGACTGCACCTCTGAGCCCTTTGTCACTACCTAGCAAGGTGTGCACAGGTTATTTTCTAATTATGTCTTGTTTGTTATTGCCAGTGTAATGTGAGTTTTCTTATCAATCATTATCAGTCTTGTATTTGTGGGGTTATGCTCAACATATTATTGAGCTGCCATTATTTAGAGCTATCCACAGTAGCTCCAAGATCTCTTTCCAGAATAGATCCAAAGGAATGATTGGATTTTTGAATGGGGGTTTCCCCATGCACCTTACAATTGAATCTTATCTGACATATTACTGTTTACTCAGTCAATATCATGAAATACTTCTATATTTCACTGCCAGTTTTATTGTTTTTAATACTTTATTATCAACAGCCTTTTTCATGTTGCTGTTGATCCATTCCTCCAGATGACTAGGTGTAGTGGGCAGCACACTTTCTGGCACAGATTTTTGGGGAACTTCGTGGGACAACTCTTCATTGTGACAGCCTGACCATTTATTCCTGCCTTTCATGACTTACTAATTAACCCACTATCAATATGTGAGTCAACAACCTCTTTTATTCCATGGCACATAGTTCCTTTAATAGCATGTATTATGCGAAGGAGCTCATGAAGTTTTCAAATAAAAATAGTACGTTATATGAAATGAATCCCCCTTAAAGACTTTATTCATTAGTATAGTATACATTTGCTCTGAATCTATACTATAGTACCTTTAAACAATCTTTCTATCTCAAAACATTTTATCCTTTTGGGCACTAGTTTTAATTCATCTTTAAAACGTCATCATTTTAACATAATTCCCCCTTTGAAAATTAAATATTTTTTGCAGCCTTTTAAATTCCTTTAAGGATATTGAACTTGCGTACATTGTGGTCACTGTTGGTGACCTATACAGAGTAGTTGCTCAGCAGAGACATTTTGAATCAGGGCCAGCACACTGGTCAGGGCCAAGTCAAATGGTGCTTTGTTCCTTTGGGATTCTTTGACTGTTCCAAGAAACAGTCAGTAAATCTGTTAAATACAGCCTTGGGTCACAACCTGGTGGGGCAATTTGAATTCCTGTTTTTATGGAGTTTTCTGCCTTTACAGTCTGTATATTTATCTAATATTACAATTTTTTAATCTGAGTTTAGTCGGATAAATGAGTTTAGTTATTCCAGGTACTGTCACCTTTTTGTGTGGCTTTAGTCCAGCATTTTTCCTGTGTAGGCATGAAATTACTTGTGATACGGTTAACTCCTACCTTTCTGTAATGTGTATCACTATTTCATCTGTAGTACTCCTTTGTCATTGCAACATGAAGTTATACCCAGGGATGATGGTAAGAAAAGGAAAACCCTTAAAAGTGTGCCAGATCAAAGCTGCTGTAATTTTTACTGTGAGTGAGATAAATAAGAACTGATCCTCAGTTTAGCACTAGGTAACTAGTTACATTTTGTTTCTGTTTTTTTCTGAGGCAAACCTCCAAGTCTTTTGAGACTTTATGTTCTAAGGTCATAATGTTCAAACTGCTTGATTCCTAAGCAGCGTGTTGTCAATAGCCTGAAGTGAGTTATTTGTTGCTTGTTTTGTTGTGTTTTGGGTTGGTTTTTTTTAAACAATATGAGAGTGATAATAACATGCCTCTGTGGCTGGATATACTGGAAATATGTAATCATCCCCTCTCCCTTTTTCAGACACAAAAGATGCAGGGGGGCAGTGTACCCTGTCCATATGGTCATGGAATTTGGAGAGCTGGTTATGCTGTAAACAAAATGTCAGTAACACAATTCACCATCCATTATAAATCCAAAGCATAAAAGCTGAACAAAGTTTTGCTTGGTATGGATGATTTGTGTGCAAGTTCTTTGCAGCTAATGCTTGAAGTTTGATGTGGATGAATAATGCAGATGAGACTTTCACGCATACAAAATTTGTGTTTCTCTTGCTGCTTTATAAACACACCGCTGTTTCTGATTAGCTTAGAATCAAAACCTAAATAGCTCCTGCTTTGACCAGGGATGTTTAAATTGCCCTATCCAGAACATCTATTTTCATGAATCAAACAACTGAAAAAACCAAGGCTGGGATTTTTTGCAAGTTCTCAGTGTTGGATAAGCTCGGCTCAATACCAGAGTCAATCATGAAACCTCAATTATTTTCAGTATCAGTGCACTAACCGTTACCATGTTGAAAAACAAACCTCCAAAGCATTTTCCTCATGGGCAAATTGTGAAGTACACTTGTACATAAGTGCCAAATGAAGACTTAGTGTTCTAGGGTCACCATTTGTTTTTAGAGGAAACTTCTTATTTACATGACAGCTGAACTTCGTCCAAGTATCTCATTAAATGTGGTTGCTTTCAGTTAAGTGGCCAGGTTGTTGAGAAGTTATATTATTCATTTATGACACTAGCTATGTGAAAGCTTTGTACAAAAGAGTGTTTTAAACAAATGAACACAAGTGTCGGAAAGTCATTTATTAAAAATGACTTCAGTGATAAAGGGAATCCTGCTACTAATGTGAATCATTATATTTAAGTAGGATCTGTGTTTGTTGTCTTTATTGCATAACTTCAAACCAATTAGACCCAAGTATATATGGAGATCTTAACTTTAAATTGACAAATTGTATAACTTTAAGTATGGATTTAAAAGACAATAAAGGAAAGAGAGAGCAGCTCTTCCATTCCTCTGCTCTGCCCAGACCAGCATCACTTAAACCATTCCTGTGACCTACTTGTCTAAAAACCTTCAAGGCTGGAGATAGCACAGCCTCCGCAGGGCCGTCTGTTCCCCTAATTATGTATTTTTACTGTTGGGATGGGTTTTCCTCTCTGATGTGCTGGTGACATTTCAGCTGTTCAGGGCCATGTGAATAGCCACACTGAATTAGGTTCATGATCCCAGTTATCTCCTGCCCTGTTGCAATGGTGTCTGACTCCAGATGCTTCAGAAGATAGTGAGGCAGAAGACGTGGAGATGTGAGATGATTCACCTGTTCTGGATTATCTGATATGTAAATAAGGGCACCACAGACCCTAATGCATGAAATGTAATCTCTCTTCCAAAATCTGTTAGCATTGCAAATGGAATACTCTTGCTAGTTTTATACACCTTTGGCTATACAATTTTTTTCCCCTCTTGACATTCTGTGGCAGTGAGCGTCATAGTTTGTCTATGCCTTGTATGAAAAGTTATTTCCTTTTATCAGGCTTAAATTGGTCGTCTTTCAGTTTCATTCACTGTCCCTTATCTTGTGTGTTAGTCAGCAAGGAGAACAAAATCTCTCAACATGTCTTCTCTGGAGTATTCATTATTTTTTGGTTATATCCCTTCTTGCTGATGTCCTTTTAGAGATGAACAATCCATTTCTTTTCAGTTCCTCTCAAATGACATTTTCCTCATCCTTCCCGTAAGCCCTAGTAATTTTGCAATACCTTTTTTTGAGATGGTGCCGCTGTTATTGAACATTGTAATTGAAAGAAGCCCACAATGCTGCTTATTTATACAATGGAATTCTAATAATTTCCCTGCTGTTTTTTATCCCAATTCATATTCATGTTAGCAACTTGTTTACTTTTTTTTTGACTGCAGCCACACTTGGAATTGAAATGATAATTGAGTTACTTTGCTTTAAACTGAATGCACTTGAGGTGAATTGGAGGTTTCATTTCCATTATTGAACCCAAAGCTGAGTGTTTTATTCAGTTTTTATGCTGGTGGTGAAAGACACACGCACAGCCATATTGCTTATTTTGTCTTGTACTGATCTGTTGGACAGTTAAATATCAGAACACTACTTTTTAATGAAGTCTAATTAGAAGTTTGGGCCAGACTGTTGTGAAATTGTATTTAGAGTTGAACTCAGTGTATTGATATTTCCAATCACCATAGATCTAGTCTTTATTCTTGTAGTGTTTTCCACGTTTTGTCGCATATAGCTTTTTATTTCATGCCCATTCAAGGCTTTTTTCCCAGAAAAGTTTTCTCCATAGACAGCTGAAAAAGCTAAACAAAGACTATTCAAGTGGAAGGCAGTGTGTGCTACTGGTTTCCCCTTGCAAAATAATTGTGTGTACCTTGATGAAGTAGACCTTTAAAGGTACTCCTGAATTCTTTAAGATATGATTATTTTGAAGTCATTACGTTTATTCACTGGAGACACTAATTTTTTTTTTATTTATTTTCTATGCTAGACACAAGGGCTATAGATGTCACTGCAGCTTGAATAATTAAAATATTCTGGTTTGCTCACCCTAATAAATGATGCAACTTAAAGCATGGTGTGCTTGCTTAAATGAGCTTACAGGTCAGACATCACCTTTCACATTAACTTCTCAGCAAGTGAACTCAAGTGTGCTAGACAGAGCCAGCAAAAGGTTTTGAAAACAAGGTTCTGCAGCTTTTCTTGCTTAACTGCGCTTGTCTTGTGAATGGTGGCCACAAACTAATGCTCTTTAGGGAGCTGAGAATTATTTTTGTGCTTATGTTTCCTGTGATTTCTTCATTCAGACCACCTTACTCACCAGCATTCACTTAGAAGGATGTATAGGAAAACTCAAAATATCGTCTCTTAAAAGCTGATGTGACTTGAAAAATACTTTTTTGGTGAACTTGTAAGTTATTTCTCCCCATTCTGGTGAAGTGCAAATTAATTTTCAGCTGAAGGCTTTAATGGCCAAGAATCATTTATATTGACTGCTGCAAGAACATTTTTGTTAATTGAATGTGGTCTAAGAGCATTACGTGGCATGTTTTGCAGACATTGATGAATGTGGAACTGGAAGGCATAGCTGTGCCAATGACACTGTTTGCTTTAACTTGGATGGTGGGTATGACTGTCGTTGTCCCCACGGCAAGAACTGCACGGGAGACTGTATCCACGAAGACAAAATCAAGCACAACGGTCAGATTTGGGTGCTGGAGAATGACAGATGCTCTGTCTGCTCATGCCAGGTCAGTAGAAATAGAAGTAGCTGCTTCCACAAGATGGTGGTAGGGATGAAGGGAAGGGTGTCTTGATTCAAGTGAAATTCCTGTTTTAGCTGCTTTCTCAGGTGTGCATGTGGATTACAGAAAAATGGAATTGTATTTTATACAGCGTTTTGGGCAGAGCTTCTCTCTCCAACCTGCACGAGCAGAACTTCCACGGGAGGCTTATTATATGCTACTGGAAGAAGATGATAGAACTGTTTTGTTAGCAGAGATGCCACCTGTGTTTTCTGGGTGGGAGGAGTGGCATTTTCATGCAAAGAAACCGTCTGTCTAGACAGATACTGGCGTTGGTGACTGACGCCAATATCTTCAGCAGACAGCTATAAATAGAAGCAGGTTCTCTGCAGAGTAATTCAGCTTAACTTTCTCAAATGTTTGCTGTGGGAAGCTTGATCCCAAGCTAAACGCTGATGAAGAATAAAGGCCCAATACACTGCTGACAAAGTCCTGAGCATTCCAGCAGCTCAAGTTTCATGGGCATGAATTTAATTTCAGGCTACCTGTCGCCTTCCTTATGCGAATAATTACAGAAGAGAGGGACAGATCTGAAAGTTTAAAATAAGTCTTGACTAGCATCCATATGAAAATGACATAAACTTAGTACAATCCGTTAAAATTTGACTGTTGGGAAAGACACCCTTGGGTTTCATCACCTTAGGGGTTGACTGTATGAAGGATGTGTATAAGACAACAGGGAAACTTCATGGTAGTTACTGTGTATTGGGGTTTCTGCCTCTGTTTGAACTGTATTTTGACAAAGATATCGTAAAGTGGAAAAACTCATGAGCTGCTAGAGGTTTAGAATCATGCCGAAAAATCAAATTTTGTTACAAGTACTGCTGGAGTTGTGCAAATTTCTGCCATCACTCAATGTCTGTCTCCCATCAACAGAATGGATATGTGATGTGCCGGCGAATGGTCTGTGACTGTGAAAATCCCACCGTTGACCTATTTTGCTGTCCTGAATGTGACCCGAGGCTCAGCAGCCAATGTTTACATCAGAGCGGGGAGCTTTCCTACAACAGTGGTGACTCCTGGATACAGAACTGTCAGCAGTGTCGCTGCTTGGTAAGGCTCCCGGTCACAGCAGCGGAGGCAGGAGCGAAAAAAGGATATGAGATATTCTGATCTGTGAATAGTTAATTTTCATGCACTAGCATCCATTTAATTTCCTCTGGAGTATGTGTATAATCGAAATCTGGTTTTCATGGATATTTGTCAGTATTGTCAAGTTCCAGTCAAAAATGCATTTTGACACAATAGGCATAATACAAATTATTTAATCATGAAGATTGTTTTAGCAAAAAGTGGAGGTCATTTTGATATGGCACCTACACAACAACACTCATGTGTTCACTCATTCAAAGACCAATGTAGCTGTATAACGAAATTCTAAATCTGTATGTGTTTTCACGGTTGATAATTTCAAAGATGGCGATAGACTAAAATTTGTTTATTCATTCAGACATTCAGAGTAACAGAAGAAATAATAAGACTTGATGCATTTTTCAAAAGACTGAAATGAGTTTTGAAAAAAAAGTCTTTTAAAGCTTGTGATCTTTTTCCTAGGTATGTATTTCAGACTCTGAGCAAAAACTATTCTGCATAATGCCGCTCAAGAAGTTTCCATGACAGAAAAAATCCCAAGATAAAAACAACTAGCTTTTATCACAGGTTGTCTCCAAATGTAAAGCCTAGTTCATCTAGCAGCTTTCCCTTGTCAGGGTATCATAAATAACAGCCAGAAACCAATTTCTGTAGACATCGTACTTCCAGTGTTGCTGCTGCTAAAATCCAGTGAAGCAGATTCCCAGGTGCTTCATTAAATGTCTTAAAACCAAATCAAACCAACGTTTAGTTTGGGATCTCAATAGATGTTTCTTTTCAAGATGCTACTTCTGTAACTAAAGCCTGCTTTCTTTCAGTTGTCAGGGCTTTTTTTTGGGGGGTGACAACAAATTGTCTACTCCTTGTACTGTCCATCACTACAAAAATTATTTGAAATATCAAGATCAGTGACTGGTTTTAAGATTGCTTTCATTCTTACCATCATGTGATTCAAAAAGAGAAAAATTGAGACAGCAGAAAATTTTGTTAACAAGTTAACTTCACAATACTTTCTGCAACAAGAGGGGTAAATTAGGAGCTATGGCAAATCCCCGGGAATTTTTTTCAGCTTTTGCTCTGAAGATATTGAACTCATCATTCTAAAAGCCTTAGATACAGATTTTGCGAATAAACTTCATTCATAGGACCAAATGCTGTTCTCTTTGCCCCCCTTAAATCCACACTACTCAATCTGTGTCTCAAATGAGCTGAGTAAATTGGAGGTCAGAGATGGACCTGCTCCAAAAGTAATGTGTTAATGACTTCTATGAAGTTTTCCTTTGAAAAGACCAATAGATATGAAACTTTTGCCCTTGTCCACCCACAGTTGAAGGGAAGCTGACCCCAACTTCTAGGAACTGATGTGAGTAATTAGACGTGTTTAGATTTGTGTACAGGCATACAGTAACTTCTGGCCCAATGTGAGTCTCTCCTTTGGCCTTTTCATACCCTGCCTGTCCTGAATCCATCACTCAGAAGGCATGATTAAGTTTGGAAGTTCAAGTATTCTGATCCCAGTCCGAAGGGAAGTAAGAACTAGGTGAAACAGGAGATTTTGAAGCACTTTTGCAGTACAGCCCTGTTATGGCTTCTGTCACTTCCAGGAGTAGAACTTCACAAGGACAGATCCACATTCTGTATTGTATGATGTTTATGGAAAATGTTCAGCTGCAACTTGAGGCAGAGTGTGTTGAAATAAGTTAAAACTCGTACACTTCCTGAATAACATGCAGAAAAAGCACCCAAGTTGATGTGTTTCCCACAGGCAACGAATGTCAGTGTTCTCTGCACTGACTTCTGAATAGGACCAGATGGATGAAATTAGCCAGTTCAGAAACATAATGCTGTGTCAGAGGAATGGGTAATGAAACAAAGTAAGGGCTAATAATCTCTTGTACTTGTAATATTTGTAAACAGCAAGGCGAAGTTGACTGCTGGCCCTTGCCGTGCCCAGAGGTGGATTGTGAATTCAGCGTCCTGCCTGAGAACGAGTGCTGCCCACGCTGTGTCACTGACCCTTGCCAGGCGGACACCGTTCGCAACGACATCACTAAAACCTGCCTGGATGAAACCAACGTTGTTCGCTTCACTGGATCTTCTTGGATTAAGCATGGCACAGAGTGCACCCTCTGCCAGTGCAAGGTAAAGAATATAAAAATTCAGCTGAGAGGCCTCTTTCCCAGCTTGTTCTGTGGCATATAAATATTAATGCACTCAGTCCGGTCAGTAGGTAGTTGGTGTCTACACTTGTTTTAAAGCAGCGGAGATTACGGTAAAAGTGTTCAACTTTGTTAGCTTCACTCTTGCATGTCCTAGAAGGATGGTTTAATGTGCTAGCAGGTCAGAAGCAGGACAGCAGCCCATGCTGCAGTGTGCTGTGGACACAGTAATGGGCTTGGCTTTTCTGCCAGGTAGCTCCATTCAAGTTTGATCACAGTTCTTAACGATACAGCTCCATGCTGGCTTGGAAACATATACAGTAACGAATGTATATGTAAGATGAGACCACACAAGAAATCTGTTCTATAATGTTCTATACTATAAGGTTATCAGAAGCGATTGAATTGTTTTCTGAAGATAGTAATTGTTTTGAGAATAGATGGACTAACTATATGTACATATATATAGCTTTCTTGCTTTAAAATTAGGAGTAGAATCAACATAATTCTTGGAGCATTTAATAGTTTCTGTAGTCAAAGGAATTAATTCATTGTCTTGAGGAGAAAAACTAATAGCTATAGGCTTATGTGAATGCTGGCATCTCTTTTTAAAGACGCAAAGATGCAAAAGAAAAGGAGGTTAAAAGAAGTTTTTTCATTCAAAATAAGTCTGTAAGGTGAATTGTGTTTTCCAATACTGAAGAACGACAAAGTGTTTCCACAGTAGCCAAGGAAATAGAGGCAGCAGGATTCATGCAGAGATCTTCAATTATTACTGAAATTCACAGTTGATTTTGGTCTTTATTCTATGTCCTTCCCAAGGAAGATATTTCCCAAACTCTAGTATATGGTACAATTAGCTACTTTGAAAAGGCACTCAAAAAATAATCTGACTTCAACATCTCCTTCTGGCCTGGGAGAGATGCGGAGTAACTGTTCATGTAGCAGAAGCTGTCAAGCACCACCTTCTTCCTCCACTTTGCCTGATGCAATACTGTGTGCAGCAGCAGTTGCTGTTATAGAGGCATAGTCCTTTTAGGAGGGAAGTGGTTGGCATTTGTCTTGATGTCAGAACGGGTCAGTGGTTAGAAGAAAATGATGTGATCTGACAGAGTGGCTAATGGTTAGAAAGCCAGCTGCTGCCCAAAGGATGTTGAAACAGGCTTACAAGCAGAAACCCATATTTTTGGGGTCCGTAACTGGTGGCATACACCAACTGCAATGCTAGAAGTTATTTTTTCCTTGGGCAAGTTGCTGAGATTCATGTGCCTCAGATGGTTTCCTCATCTGTAAAACAAATATTTGTGTGTGATTGTTCTCTAAAGCTTTTTTGAGATTCAGCGATGGGAAATGTGTTCTCATTGTTGTCCTGCTAATCAGTGGCAATGCAGAAGCCATGTATCGGTTCTGCTGATAGCCACCTGTGTGCTGCTCCCGTCTGCCCTTTTCTCTTAGGCAGAGACTGAACCTCAAACATTGGCTAATTTGTATTCAGTGTAAACACATACATAGACTAATAAAATCCATTGCTGCATTGTGTTTATGTAAGATTAAGACAGATACTCTACCAAACCACATAGATTTAATGTGACTTAGGTGAGAAGCTGCTTCGCAGTGAAGAGGTACCACTTTGTCCTCAGCAAGCCAAATTTTACTCAGTTCTCATCACAGAACAATTTTCTTTTCAAAATACACTATCTGCTTGTATTGGCAGCATTTTAATATTGTAGCTCTGCATGCAAGCAGCCTGCTCCCTGCAGATCAGATTAATGCTGTGTCCAATTTGTATCGTTCTATGTCTCATTCATCCTGTGTCACCCCACTCTTGTCTTGCAGAGCATTGCACAGAAGGTCAAAGATCCAGTCTAAGCCTCTTTAAGAAAGCTATAGCAAAACAGATTTACACAAATCCTTTAAGAATTCAGAAACCTAGACATCAGCTAGAGGTGACTTAGCCACAAAACCATTTCAAATCACACGTAAAAAAGTTGGACAGTAGGATTGTCTAACCTCCTGTAACACGAGTGAAAGAGAATGTTTGAATGATTCAGACATTGGTCTTTAATCAGTCCTGGAAGTTTAGTCAGCTGAACGTATTTGGAGTAATTTCAAAATAATACACGCCTTTTATTTGCATTATAAGAATTGGACTTAAGAAAAGAAGTAGAGGGGATGCAGTAAACAATTTCTCCAGTACTTTAATCATGTCCATAGCCAATCTGTTCCTCTAATTGATAATATTCCCAGAACAATCTCTGGACTATCAGGAAGGACTTTATGGATTAATGTTTGCTGGTGTTACAGCCAGGATGTATTAACTTTCAAGATTCAGGGTGAAACAAAACCCAGAGTCCCTTCTGCCTGATGTAAATGAAACTCCCAAGTGTCCTGTCTTGTTCAGCAGCTTTGTGTGCCTCAGCAGATGCCTGATACCTTCATGTCAGGAGCGTTTCTTCCACTGATCCCAGCTTCTTTCAGTGTGACTGTTGTAACTCTGGGGTACAGACCACAGCAAACCAAGCAATTAGAGGAATCATAGTAGCCCATTCTCTTGGGCAAGGGAAGGACATGATGACAGTGTCACAGAATCCGATAAAAATCTGTAGATGTCTTGTATTTTACAAATCTGTACATTAAAATCTGAAGGGTGTTTGCAAATAGCTGAGCTTGTTAAACTGACTGAGTTTGTACAAAATGCTAATTGTTTCAATTCTTCTTTCTGTTTTTACTTTCTTTAGAATGGCCACGTCTGTTGCTCAGTGGACCCACAGTGCCTTCAGGAGCTGTGACACCAACAACCACCTCTCACAAGCAGTTTCTGGTTAAAGAATTTTCCTTCACAAAAAAAGACCTTTAGACCAAAAATTGTACAAAATTAAAACTAAAATTAGATTGGTTTTGTCCATCTAAAGTGCAGATATGTGATGAACTCAGTTATCTGAATCGGAGTGAAATTTATGGGACTTGAGACAAGCTCAGATGTGTAAACTTTTGTATGAGGTCAGGCCCAAATCTTCTGGCTATTTGTCTGTCTGACATCATTATGCAGAATATTAGTTTAGTGTAAAGTGACACATTGTAATGCTGTACATAACGATGTCAAGATCCAAAATCAACTAGGAGCTCTTACAGGGTCTTCCGAAGCTTTGAGAGTCCAACACTTGACCAGATGCAGAGATTTTTACCTAAGCATATTTGGATCTGCACAATGTGTTTGATTGCTCACTGCAGAATTTAGCAGATGTTTGAGTAAAAGGATGAAGCCTTCAGGAATAAAGAACCTAGCAGCTAAGATGTGATATGTACAGTATGTGCGCTGGAAAAAAAAAAAAAAAAAGAAGTTATAAAAAAAAAAAAAAAACTAAAAAGAAAAAAAAGCCAAAAAAGAAAACCCGTGATGCACAGGCATGGCTTCTTAATGTTTTCTGATGGGAAAAGTCATCAATATTTCCTTGTTTTACTGCACTTACTATTATTTCTTGATTGAATTTGTTCAGTATAAGCTCGTTATTGTGCAAATTTAAATAAATATTTCTCTTACCTTACATTTTTGGTTGTGCTCTCTTTTTTTTCTTTTTTTCAGAGATGTCATTTCCATGCATGTTGTTACTGTCCCTTCTTTGCTGGGCAGTACAGCTGGGGCATCGCTGGTCTACCTCCTCTATGTATGGGAGCTTCTTCCCAGCACAGCCTTATGCATCTCATGTCCTATCTCTTGTTATTCTTCTGGGAATGCATAAATAACTTCATAGATCTGAGTTATTATAGTAGGTTGAACAGAAAATTCACGGGCCTAAAGATCAGACCCTGTGTGTCAGTGGGATGCTGTCACCCAGAGTGGGTACAGACCATTTGCGTGTGACTTGCATCTGTTCAGATTTACAGGGCATCTCCTCCAGATTCCTCCTCTTTCCAGCTGCCCCGGGTTTGTTTGTCTTTCTGTAAGCTCCACAGCTGTTTTAGTTGTTTGTGTAAAGTATCTTAATGCATGAGGATCACTTCCATATGGAAGCCCTATTTTCAGTACTGTACTGTTGGGACAATAAATAGGTGACCAAAGCGATGTTATTCTGGGAGAGAAATAGAGAATAAAGCAGCACTTACAAAAAGGAGGACTTTGTAAGGAATGCATCACAAACAGCGGGGGCACAACAGGAGATGAAGAACTGCCCGAGATGACAGCAGCCTTTAAATACTGCTTCAGTAGTCATGTTCTTTTCGAAGTGCCTTGCTTCTCTTCAGCATCTTTCTTACCAGTTCAGTAGGTTGTCACGCAACCTGGACAGGCAAAACTTCCGTTAGCATTACCCCTGTGTATTATTAAGTTACAAGGGAAGTCCATGTATATATTTTTTACAAAACAGAATAATTTTCCTGCAAACAGGTGCTGCTTCACAGTGTTTCATGTACAGCAGGAGATCAAAGGAATGCCATGCAACTGCATGTATCTGGTAGGTATTCCCTTGAACCCTGGCGTCTGCTGACAACTGGGTGTTTTTGGAGCAGGGAATACAAGAGATGCTAGGCCACTGAATGCAAATAATAGAAACAAACCCAAGAAGCTAAAAATCTGAAAAAAAAAAAAGAAAGAAAAAGCAAAAAGCCCCAAATTGATAGTCTACATTGGACCATTAAAGCTATGAAGATTCTCAGACTGAATAAACCTTTTTCCTCACCTAGTCCATAAATAACAGGTACTCAAGGGCTTTACTGTATTGTCCAGTTCCTGGCAAGCTGCAACTAAAGTTTTTAAAGAAGAGTGTTAGCTCCTTAAAAAAGAAGCTGCTGTCAGTAGAGTCTTTTCTTGCTTCCTAGTAATTGTCAGGAGGTCGTATTTTCACCTCGAACGCAAAGGCACATCTCCAGTGGGTTTCAGCGGCAGCTGCATGCTTGTTCCTGAGAGAAGGTTTAGCAGAGGATGTTACTGTTGAAGAATTGCATTTCAATTTCATTCGAGAATAGGCATAAGATAGACACAGGAAATGCATGAAGAACAGACTTCTTTTTTTTAGAAGAGCTAATGTTTTTCAGGGGCAGAATCCTCATTCAGGGGCAGAAAGCTCTGAAGGAAAGCAGTGGAGCTGGTAGAGAAAAGGGCAGATATCCACAGAATAGTTGTAAGCATCCCTATTTTGGGTCCATGGATAGATAAGTTATGGGTGAGGCAAGTGTCCCTGCCCTTAATCTGGTACAGTGCATCCACTGATATCAGATTTAGACCTATAACAGATCTGAGAACTGGAAAGAAAATTATCTCAAATTTTTTTCTCAATCCTTTCTTGAAGGCAGAGTAATACCGGTGTTTAATCCCAGTTTTTAATCAAAACTAAAATGATGTATAGATGGAAAACAAGTGCTTCTTTCCTTTTGTTGCCTACCCTGACCTTGGCGTTGTAGGACCTTTCTGCTATTGTAGGTTTGTGAAGCACAGTGCAATACAGTAAGAACCATTCTAAAAAGCCAAGAATTCAGATATAACATAATAGCTAAACCTTGAATCAAATCCTTGGAGAGACAGTCAGTGTTACATGTATGTAAAGAGCAGAATTCATACTGCTGAACAAAGCTGGAATTCTCTGCTAAATAAAAAATGAGAATGGCTTGAGTGAATATTATCTAATTTATCAATGTTCAAGGTTACTGATCATTTGGGAGTTCTTCTAAAGGTCAGCAAACTCCAATGAGACATCTCAGTGACCCTCATTTTCATTCCTTTTCACCCCCTCTTCCCCATCTCCCTCCTGTTCAGTCAAGCCAGTAATTAGTAGTTCATGTTTTTAATTTTTCTTGAAAAGTAAATTTAAATATTATTAAAAATTGATGTCTAATTTCCAGGCCTAAATTATCTGTCAGATGATATAGTCCATAAAAAAAAATTATATTCCTGAATGATGCAGGTACGTTGCGCTCTCTTACTGGCCTTTCATTATTGATGCACTGTTTGCAGTGTTTGCAGTACCAGAATTCAATAACTCCCATAAAGGAATTGTCACCTCTCTGCAGAGTAATTGCCCCAAGTTAATAGGCCTACAGATATAAAGGCAGAGATGTCTTCAGTTACAATGCTGAATTCAGTGCTATGGTGAAACAAGTTGACAAAAAGCAGCAGTGTTGTAAATTGTTGAAAAGGGAGCTAACTGTGCGGCTGCGCGTTTCTGGTACTCACAGATTTACCATGGGCAAGAGCAGGGGGCTGGCTGCCTCGGTCCTGCTCCTGGTGAAGCATGTCTTTGCCTTCTGCGAGAGCTCCACCTGTAACAGCACACCTGGAGAAATACGGTCATTAAGTCATAGCTGAAATGCTAGCCATTGCTTTTTTTTTCTCGGATGCCTCAAAGTGGATATTTATACAGGGAGTGCTGTAAAACTGCCCTCCTTCAGTGCCAGCGTAGGGACTTGTGTTGGGTGACAGCAGATTCACCCTGGGACACCTCAGAGAAGCACGACCTTGTGAGCCACAGACCCCAGAGCTGGGATCCTGCTGACTTCAAATGCAGGGTGCGTACAGGGTTGCATCTCCTCCATGGACATGGCGAGCCTCACCTCGAATGGGTCTCCTGTTGTGCCTTGCTGCAGGGCAGGATGCACAGACCAGACAGCACTTGTGGGCCTCCTCCAAAGTGGAGAGGACTCCTGCTACAGCACGGTGATGGTGCTCAGCTCATGTGGCCTCTCAACAGGCAGGGACTCCCTTGATTTCTCAGATAAAAATAGCAGCAGCTTTAAAGTAGGGCTCAGCTTGTTATTTTTTAATGGTGAAACTTACTTACAAGCAAATGCAGTTTAACTTGTCCCCAAACCAGTTAATAATTTAAGTTAAAAATCACCAGATAGCTTTTGCCAACTATATGAAGAAAATCCGAGTAAGAAGACCAGAGCAGCTGTGGCATCTCCTGCGCGAGTGACCTGTGGAGAAGTGTCTCTTCTGCAGGGCACCGGTAAAGCCCTCTACAGTCGCATCTTCTCCTCAAGTCACAGCCGTATTCTCCAAGTCACAACCCTGGACATCTCTTCTGTTGCTATTTTAATTTCTAATTAAAAATTTAAAACTTCTTTTTGCACGGTGGCCAAATTTCTGTCTTGGGAGAAAAGACAAAGCATACCACTGGATTTTTGAGTAAGAAGCAACGTTTTAGAGAGGGCCTGAAAAGAAAAAGATAGTGTTGCAAGCCCCATATCTCAGAGCTCTCTGCCCTAGCTGTTCATCAGCCACGTGAAAGGCTACTAGCATGTCAGTGTATTTCACTTTTTTGTTTTTGTCGGTATGGTGCTAAAGCAAAATGATAAAAATTAAAAAAAAACCAATTGTTAAAATCAATTACTCATCTAGGTCTGCACTAATCAGTGCTTTCTTATTGCCAGAGTTTACACAGTCTCTAAAGTGCCAAATAGGCATTGTTTACTGTAACAGGATATTTGCAACCCTGTATTCTACTAATCTGTTCATAGATTATTTCTATAACATGAAACTTTAACTGCTACAAATTATAATAATCTATTGATCACATAATATTTCATTTATAAGAGAGCCAAACTCAATTACTATGCTTCATCTTAAACTCTTTTTTTATCAGTAATCTTATTTTACCATTTTGGACTTCAAATGTAACTCTCAGGATATCATTTATGTATCAGCAGTATTGCTTGGCATTGTAAAATTAAATTGTTTAAGGGCTTATTTTAGGACTGAGTCATATTTGAAAACCAAAATAAGTAGAACTGCATCACCACGGCTAAAGCATCCATCTAAACAGACATCTCAACAAAGTCCTGATTCAAGTGCAATTTCGTGGTGGGGAAGGGGGACAATTTCATTGAGGGGAGGGGGGTAACAAAACAGGAAAACAACCAGCAATCCCACCGATGCTTACTCAGTCCTCTCCCCACTTTTAATGACCCCTGATCTGAACAAGAAGAGAGATGCAGACTTTTGCATCATTACCTTATTTCTTATAAGAAGCTCCAGCTGATGCTGCTTTTGAATATTTTATCTGACCCAACAGGCCTTTTCTGTTCATTTTTTCTTAGCAAATTTAGTAAAAATGTGAGAAATGCTTAGGAGTATCACAATGTAAACGTTTTTTTCCCGAGGCTGGGACTGACCCACGTCAAAACCAGACAAGCTGCAAGCACCAGTCTGGTGGGTGGGGGACCAGCACCCTAGCTAAAGGTGTCTACTTGCAGTTTTGCTATTAGCTATGTGTAGTTGGGTCTTACATAAGCTGTGACCAGAATGACCCAGCTCAAATTGTCTCCTCTTGCAATTTTGCAAGGCATGATAAGTTCCCTTTTGGTACATGGATTTTTCAGGTGAAGTGGTCTGTCAATGCAGAGTGATGCAGGGGTAGGACTGGGACTCTCCCAGGAGCTCCTGTATCACCCCAACACATGCACCCACAGCCCAGGAAAGCTAAGGTCTACCGTCAAGTCAGGAACAAAATGTTCTTATTGCCTGAAAAATACTTCTCCCTGGGAAGAGGCAAGAAAAAAACCAGGCCCTTTATTTGTTTTCCGAGGCAAAAATCCTTTGTTTGCCTCATTGGCACTGGTTGTAGACAAAATGTAGGTGCTCACAAACACCCCTCAAAGTGCAGTTCTCTCACTGCTTTGGTGTTTTGTGATCATGTGGTTCTGTAAAAGTTACCCCAGTCAACTGAGAGCGAGCCCCTCCCACTGCCAGCTTTCCTTCTGCAGGACCTTTTTGGGGAGATGCCTGTGGATGCTGCTTTGCAGCTGGTGCCTG
This sequence comes from Limosa lapponica baueri, assembly GCA_002844005.1. Lineage (NCBI taxonomy): Eukaryota > Metazoa > Chordata > Aves > Charadriiformes > Scolopacidae > Limosa > Limosa lapponica. The sequence goes on along the minus strand of KZ505647.1, from coordinate 927,907 downwards.
CATGGCCCAGACTGGGCAGCCCATCTTCCCCTGCCCAGCCAGGTCAGGCTAGTGACAAATGCATGTCAAAGACCAGCTATTGCAGATGATGTGAAAATTTGGCCTTGCAGACGTTGCTGGTGGCAAGATAAGGGAGTAATACTGATACTACTTAAATGATCTTTTTTAAATTACTCTGTTTTGCCTTTTTAAGTTTCCATTGGGTAATAATTATGTTTGATGGTCCCTGCTGCTCCTGTGAAGAACACAGCAGGTGAGGAAGAAATAACTCACTTTTTTTTAGCTGCTTCTGCCTTCAAAGACAAGAAGGATGCAACCCACCAAAACCAGCACAACTCAGCAGAAACACACATCGCACCTAGACCCTGTCCCTGCCTGCTCCAGGCATCACGTGCCCTCCAGCCTCAGCAGCCCATCACAGCAAATTAACTCCACCACAATATTATGGGGTTAGCTTCCTCTGGCTGCAAATAGAATGAGGAAAGGGCACCATACTGGGTTTTGCAACTACATTACCCCTTACTTGGTATTTTATTCAGAAAAAGATGTGCTGCTCCTGCCTACATCTCCTCTATAGGCACTAATATCACTTCCAGTGCTGGCCTGTCTCAGCATGGCACTGATGGTTCCCACAACAGAGCATTCTATTTTACCATGTCTTCCGACTTTCTTACACAGAATTTATCACTCCTCGGGCTAGAGATCACCCATGTTGCATTAAAGGTTTCAGCCAGTGTTACCCACCCCTTTACAAAGACTAAAATATATACATTCCCACTGTGCATTTCATATGTTCTGTAGAAGTGATAAAATTAAAGTAACTGAATTTGGATCAATTTGGAGTCAAATTCTTACTTTAGTCCCAGTTTTCACAGTTTTCAGACTCATCTGTATTTCCTATTGCTCTGGGGCTTGAACGAGACTGAGAAAGCGGTTGCTGAAATCCTAATTATCTTTGTTTTTCTTCTGAATGATGATTAAAGCAAACCAAGGATCCAGAAGCAGCTTTCAAAATTGGCAGCCCAGAAGGCCAGTTTGCATCCCCATGTTTGCAGGTCTAAATTCTTGAATCACCTTACAACAAAATTTAAAATGCTCCATCAATTCCCAGCAAAGCTATACATATTCAGACATTTATACAGCCCATTTAAGTGATCTTTTTATTTCTTATGTAGCAAGTTTTCGTCATTTGTGTAGCTTTCAAATGATTTTTGCATGCTTTGTGTACTTAAATTGCTTCTTCTGGGTAATATCCATTTGCACATAAAGCTTCTCAGCTGTTACATTTGGCTTTCTTGAGCTATTAGAGTTTAAGGTTCATGTATGAAATATATCCTTGTGTACACCTGCTCAGCAGAAGCAAATCCTACAGAGAGCTGAATTTGACCCAGCACACAGAATAGTGAAGGCAAACTTGTGTTTGATTTAGTATTTGAAACAGTTTCTGTGTTTTATTTCATTCTTCAGCTGTGTTCCAGCAGTTTTGCATTAATCTAGTTTATAAGTATAAACCTGGATTTCTGAACAATCACTCAGTACAAGGTCAACTGCAGCCAGGTGTGAATCAAAACTTGAGACACATGGACGTTTGTAACAATATAGAGAAGCAGAGATTTCACTGTAACCAAAATGCTTTTCATGTACAAAAATAAATATACAGAATGGTTTCAACTGAATTAGGTAATAAATTTTTCCCCAGGTTCAGTGAGAGCAAGATCAGAGGAAAGTTTAGATGTGAATTTACAGTGTATTTACTGAGTGCTGTATGACTCCACACCAGAAAATCCTGAGAAGGCACCGACTGAATAGTGCAGATACTGGTCAGCTGTGAAAAAGCTTCCCCAGGATGAAAAAGTGTCCTGGACTGAAAAACTTCTGGTGCTGAGCTTCAGGCATGTTGCACAGCTGATTAAAAGTTCCTGAACACATGGTCAGATGATGATGGAGGAGCAGTTTAGGGATGCTGCTGTCACCTCCTCTCTGCTGTGGTACAGCTGACTCCTCTGTAACTCTCCTTACAGTGGGTGAGAAGCAGGCACACGACAGCTACTGCACTGTGGCTGAAGGTCTTCAGGAGGTGGTTGACCCATATCACTGCCACTGCTTGTGGCTGTCTAGCCAGACCCCTAGTACCGGTTCAAGTTAAACGCAGGTTAAAGTTTTGAAAGAAATCTCCTGTCAAGGAGACCTGGCAGCAGTAGGAGGGCTGGCAAAGAGGCTGCCAACTGTTAGCTCTCTGTCTTAAGGAGAGATGACCTCCAGCTGAGGAGACATCAAACAGACATCAGGGAGTGGATCCAAGGTACAGGGAAGTCATCAGAGATTTCCCCCTCATCTTAGGAAATATTTATGTACATGCTAAATGAAAGAGGGTAATTAACCTCAGTTAGGCCCATGATTTTGGTAGGGTTGGAGCACTTACGCATCGTATCTGGCATGGTACAGACATGGTCCTCCATCACTTTCTCTACAGGTATGAAGTTTAAAGAGGCTACAAATATATATATAAATCTGAAAATTATGTAGACTAGAAATAAAGTTAGTCTATTTTGTTTGTCCAAGGCAAAAAGAAAAGAAGTTATATCTGTTTTAAAACTACTCTGGTTTCCGAGGGGAAGCCGGGGGTTGGTAACATCAGGAAGGCCCTGGCTGTGTCCCTTGAAGTGTCGCAAAGGAAAGGATCCATTCAACAAAGGGCAGCTTTTCAAAAGGTGCACAATTACAGGCAGCGATGCAAAAAATTACAGACACAAAGAACCAGAAAGACTTGCAGACATGTGACTGAACCACCACGGCTGTGAAAAGAGGGGTCCGCTCCGTGCAATCGTCCGCCTCGGTGCCCCCAATTACAGATGCAACCTGTTGGCGTATCTTCAATGGCTTAGCAAGAAGATTACTTTCGCAGTGGTTGCCTGATAAATGTCTGCTTGCTCATTAACATAGCTGACATTTCCTAACTCTGCTCAGATTTGCAGCCTGAGCTAATACACATCCTATTTAGTTCATAGGCTAAAGTTCAAATGGAACAAATTTTTGATCCTATTTGTACAACTGCATATAATTTCCCTCTCTCCTTTATGGTCAGAATAATAGCTTCAAACCCAGAAAAAAATCAAAAACCCTGGAGCAGCAGAAAGCTAATTTATATTTATTCTGGGACAAAACTGCTTTTTAACTCTGAATACGATTTCTTCTTAATCACTTTCACCTTTAGTTCTGCACAGTAGCAGTTCCTCAAATCTGTATTTCTTTCATACTTGGCCTATGCTATAGTTTTACATATTCACCTCATTAAAGCAACAAACATTTTTTCAATGTATTTAATGAAAATAGATACAGAAGCTCACTGGATAATATGTATTGTTAGAACTGGCAATGTTTTTGACATGGGACGATGACATAACATGTCAAACCAAAGCCTATCTTTAAAGAACGTCATTTATCACAGCCTGAATTTGTAAGTTAAATATCAGAAAATATTTAGCCTGAAGAAATGAACAGAACTAGAGATATTTTTTTTTTGCTAAAATGTTTGCTTCAGCACTGTAAATTTTCAGAGAGCAGTAATGGATCAGGCAAAAGCTTGATCTCAGGAGTTCCTTGGGACAAGCTAGAATTACTCGCCTAAATAATCACTATACTCAGATGAGTTGTGTTGCAGTGGCACATCTCAGTGCTCTTCTAGGATGGAGGACCCTGGAGGGCAAGGCCCTTCTATGCTTCCTTCTTCACTTGCCCAGGAAGCAAGTGCCCAGCCATTACCCCCTGCACCCTTCTGGTCCCATTCCCACCTTTTCCCTATGCTTCTTTTTTAACCCTATTAAAAAGGCCATCTATGCTCCTAGCTGAGTGCCATAGCCTTGATCCTAGCCATGCTGTCTTTAGCTCAGCCTCTTTTTTGCCCAGGACACTTGCATTCCTAGATATACAGTTACCACAAGGCATAGGGTGGGTGAGAGGAAGGATCCACCATCAACAAGCCCCCCAAGCCCTGCAGCTTGGGCTTTCAAACATCCTTTATCAAGTGCCTCTTAGGAGACAGAAAGCTGAATGCTACAGATGAAGGGCTCAGTGATAACAGGTTGTCAGCACTCACAACCCATACAGATTTAGAGCTAATCAAATAACAGAATGACAGCTGATAGTGAACTTGCCCATTTCATTTATGGACTGCTAAATCTTTTTGGAAATATTATCTTCCAGGAAAATAATGAGCATTTAATGAATGTTTTTTAACAAAAAAAAATATTACCCACATGGGATATAATCTCAGTGTCATTTTTAACTTACTATAGCTTTTATTCACTGGACCACATAGTCTTTTGTTAACATCCATGAAAATTCAAAAATGTCATATCAGTCACTGGAGAGCTCCCATTTTATTTCCGATCTACACTAGAAGCAAATACAGAATTACAAGGGAAACATTAATAAAAAATTGACACTAAGGGCTGCAAGGACTGCTGTAAAGTGCATTTCCTTGTATGCATTAAGAGCTAACAATATAAAAAATTCCATACAATTCATGCTTAATATACTGTGGTTTGATTTTTCAAAAAGAACAACTTATTTTACGCTAGATCTAAAATTGTTTCTGTGAATAATAAACTGTTTGAAAACATTAGATCTGTGCAGAGGAGCAGAAACAGTGGCATTGTAGTGGCTTGTACTACGGTACAATACAGTCCCTCTCATGTTTCAGTGAAAACAGATAGGTAAGGAACCTGGTCGTCCCTTTCTGCACACAAGTGATTTACATTGACATGGAAGAATTAAAGCCAGTGACCCCCGCAGAGGGCATAAATTCACACAGGCAGCACAAGTGACCAAGAAGGGAGCTGATTCTGCACCACATTTAAAGCAAAAGAACTTACTCCCTTCACTTCTGTGTGAAAGACTTCTCCCCTTTCTTTGAGGGCCATTAGTGAGACAGAAAAACAAACCAAAGGTTCAGCTTGGGCATTTTTGCTCCTCCCTTTTCCTTTCCCTGCTCTTGCTTTTCTGTGTTCCTGGGATTTGTCTGCTGAGGTTCCTGAAACTGTATGCACAATGATTTCACGCATTAAGCTTACATTGCTTTCGTATTCTCTGACCACTAAAACCAAACATCACCAAACAAGACACTGAGGAATATCCAGCATGTCTGGAAAAGCCAATAGGGCTGTTAAAAGATGAATATATAGACTATGCATTGGATGAATGAGAGGCAATTTAGAAGAACAACCTCTCGTCTTCATAAGCAAAAGTGGCTTGTTTTCCATGTAGTGGCATGCTTTTGAGACTCTTTCTTGTCTCCCAATTATATGGTTGTCAAAGATAAAGCCAGAAGGTCACAACCACTTTACTCTGCTCACTATATAAATCAGCCAACCAAAACTACCACTTCTTAGTGGATTTCAATTATTTATGACCCCAAACCTAGTTGAACAAACACACTTCTATGACTGAATCTGAAAGCTAAAAGAGAAAAAAACAGCATCACAAATCAATAGAAATGGGCAACACCCTGCTGGGTAATACAGACTCCCTGATCAGCAAGAAATCTTCCCTGTTTGCCTTCGTTGTACCATAAGGCATGGGGTGTATAAGGCATTTGGCTTTCTTTGCATTGTTTGAAGTGTCCATTTGAAACTGCACTGTTCTGATAGATTTTTTAATATGCTGTTTGGATGTAGGGCTGAGACACATACAAACACATGCATACATCCCAGAAAAACAGGCTGGATTTAATATGTGTCAGACTAGAGGGGCTCTACAACTTGGCACCTAACTCCTACTGAAGCCTTGGTGGGAGGCAAAGAAAACATCTCATCAGTTATGTCTGACCTGATCTATGTGCTCGGAAAATGTTTTTGCTCAGCTCTCAAAATCAAGGGCTGGAGTCAGTCCTCTCTGTTAGAGTTTTGCTGAATCCAGCAGCCTCAGAGGGGGAGCCTGCCACAGCTCCCTGCCCCTGGACTATGCCTCCAGGTGCGCCACTTCCAGAGACATCATGCATTGGCCCTCAGGCCATGTGCCCCCCTTTCCAGCTGGTCCAGATTGGTGCCGGTCAAGGCCATGCACTGGCAGTGCACCCTCATCGTGCCCCATGCTGGTACCATAAGCACATGGGACTCCCACCACTGGTCCACCCCAGCACTCAGTGTCACCCATACACACATGCACATAGCCCAAAAAGCCCCACAGCTGAGAAAATCACTGGAAATGGAGCTTGGTGAGAAGCTGGGACAAACCACACCGGTCAGACACAGGCATGGCCAGACAGACATCTGCACCAGCACCTGTTTGCACAGGCCTGGCTCCTTTTCTCCCCTCTCCCTCTGTTTTCCCACACTTGTTCCTCCTCAAATCACTGTGAACCCTCCCTTCCTTAAACATCCCACAGTAAGTCCTGTGCAGTCCCTAAATGTTCCTGCACCACCCAGGGATTTCCATACCCCGTGCAGTGCCCCCAGTCTCTGGGGTGACCCAGAGAGCCTCCTCTCTGACTCCTGGTGCTGGGTGTCCCCTAGCATTTGGGGCTGGGAAAGCCCTTGGACAGGCAGGGGGCCCTCTCCCTCACTGGTGCATTGGGGTCCACCCTGCCAGGGGGCTTCAGGGCTGTGGGGATGAGCCTTTCATGGGCTGGTGGCTCCTGTGAGGCCCCAGGAGGAGCAGAGCAGTGGGGCAGTTGGTGTTCCCCAAACTGTGGTGTTCTTTGGGGTTGTGTGTGCAGCATTTGTCATGTAACCCAACCCTCCCTACCATCCCCTATCCAAGAGCATCCTGGGTGCTTGTGTCACAGGCATAGTGACTAACTTCACTCGTAAGAGGGAAGTAGTGAAATATTTATTAATATAAAACCATGATTTAACAAAATTGGTACTGAACACAACAGTGTTTCATGAGATCCAATGGCAGGGTACACTTGGTTATTTACTGTGTATGCAACAGGGTCAGACAAAGCTACCAGGGAGACCTTCCCTTTGAATCACGAGGTTCAGAATAGACCCCCTTGCTTTCTAAACTCCTTCTCAGAGAGGAGTCCAGATGTGGCTAGATCCAGTCCTAGTCCCAGACTTGATCAACAGCTTATGTCTAAAGGATTACATATGTGCAATCAATGCTTTATATCACTTAGCTAAGATTTCAAAGCTCAGCATGCTATTAGTCACTTACCAAGAGTCTGTTGTGGCAAGGAATCTCTCAACCTCAAGGAGTAGATGCATCCCACTGCCATGCAGGAGACCTCAAAGGGCTCTTGAGCTGTTCATTATTTATAGAGTAAGATAATTGACCTATAGTCAAATTGGCATGGGAATAAGATACCTAGGTCCCCACTCCAGGTAGTGTTTGGCTGTGTTGCCAGCCATCCCTCCAAAGTCCAGGTGCAACTCATCACAACTCCCACTGATGGTTATGGTTTGAGCAGGGGCAGGGGGGGAAAGGGGGAAGCACACCACCTCAGACTGCTGGCACAGAGGGACTTTCAGTTGTATCTCACAGGGTTATCGTGGCTATATCCCACTGGGAATTCTGGAGCAAAGAGCTCTTGTTGGAAGTCAGTTTTATAAACTCTGTATTGACAGGGAATGGCACAGAAAATTAGCCAGAGATGTTATTCTTATCTACCCCTCATTGATGTAATGAATAATTAAAGCAGAATGGAAATGCTTGAGTGGAATGAAAAGGGTGCCAGGTCCTGTGAAGCTTTCTAGGACAGAACAGGTTGTAGCTAAACAGTTATACTCTCCTGAATAGAAAAACAGAGTGGAAGGGCTATTCATTGATGCAACAAGTTGTTTTGAACACAGTATTTCAGGTTAAAAAAAAGAAGCAGCTCTATCCCCTTTTTCTTGTGAAAGCCCCCACTTTAAGGGCTTTGGAGAATCTACCTCCAAAAGACAACCCAACTGTGCAATCCAGCTAAGAAGAGGCACCTGAGCCCCCACACCCACCTGCAAACCACTACGAAGATGGGTAGGTATGCCCAGGGCAGTACAGGCATGGGGTGTCCCCACCTGCCTTCACGGGGTGCAGGCCAGATCTGAACCTTAGGGGTCCAGCGTGAAAAGGCACAGGCTTCACAAGATGTGCCCAGGAGTAACCTGCAGACCCTGGTTAGGCAGCACAGACCCCAGGATGGGGTACACAGCCCTGACTGAAAACTTCTGGGTGCAGAAAAGGGGCAGCACACACTCCACGGGCTCAGCTTAGTTCTTGTCAGGCCTTGGCCTCTCTCGTGTAAGTTCTTCTCACATTAGACACCTATGTAGATGATTTGGCTTGTTTTTCATGCTGTTGTTATGAGGGTTGATTACATTAATTGCTGGGCTTGGGTTTTGCTTTTTTTATCTTCTCTCATTATTATTATGGAGTCAGGTTCACTCTATATTTCTGTTCACTTTTGGGGCAATATAGGGGAACATTTTCACTTCTGACCTGGCTTGCTTTGAAACACACTCCAGAAAGCTACTTGTCAGGAGCAACACCAGGTTCTCCTCTCTGCTCCTAACAAAGCTGCTCCTAGCCTGCAGCCCATGAGATGGACAAGTTCTGTGGGCTTGGGGCATGTGGCTCCTCTTGGGCTTGTGACTTTTGCTGTGGCCATCCCATTGGTGTTTTGTTCATCTCACTGGTAACACTTTCTGAAATCGAAACAGGCCTATTTATCCGCTTGCTGATTTAAATGCAGGCAGGCTGAGTGGTTATTTAAAGTAATGGCAGTCAGTAGAACAAGTACTTGGGACATGAGTGCTGGTCTATCATTAAAAGACCTTCTATAGGATACTGCAGCCCTCTGGGAATTTTTGGCTTATTAAAAAAGTTTTGAGCTACTGTGTCTCTCTAGCAGGGATAAAATAACACAAACTTGCTACTGATGCCAGCTGTGGTAGCCAGCAACATGCCATTCTCATTCCCACTAACATTTCTGGATCCTCAGACTTCTCTATTTCGGTTCTTGTAATTAAGTGACTTTAAGCAGAAAGAATGAAATACCTTAAGTTGTTGTATATTGAGACCTGAACTTCTTGCAAGTACCTATAGGTACTCTGGACTTTATTTTGTAATTTCTTAATTATAATATATGAAGTTTTCCTCTACGATTTTCTCTTGTATACTGTTTTCTACATAAGAGACCGTTCTGGGTGCTTAGATTGATAATTTCAAGGATACAGAATGGATTTGGAGGGGCGCACATTTCCTTGAAATAAACAGCAACCCTGTTTCTAATGTAATGGGGTGATTCTGAAAAATCACAGACTTACAGCTTATTTTTAACAAAAGAATTATTTCCTTTCAGGGAACAAATAATCTGTAACATGGAAAGCTGCAGCATGTAAGCCAGTTCCTACCTGCATCAATTCTCACCAGTAGCAAATCTAGCAGTGTGCGCTCCATATTTCTTTGGTTAATAATGTGAATTAAATTGTATTTGGTAAATAGAAAGATGCGTCTTGCAAAAGTTTTCCAACATCTCACTTAAAGTCTAATAAACTGTGTGTTGTTTGCTAGCTTTGTGGCTCCTCTAAGTTTCTGATCGTATGGTATAAGAAAAATCGATATCTCATTTCTCACATCAGCCAGATGGATAGGCCAGGCAAGGGCTTCAGCCAAGGCTTTGTGCCATTCTGACAGGGGAAAAACAAGTTTTCCCTATTTCAAGCTCTACTGTTTACAAGCAGCTATTGACAGCTTTGCAGTACTTTCTCCAGGTAAGATCTATCATGGTAGAGCTTTAATGTCTTGCTGGCTCTGCTGTATTTCCTACCCCCCCCCAACTGCCAAGTATGGTTCTAAATTCTTAAAGTGGTTTTCACTTTTGCATGTGCTCACTAAATGTTGAGATTAGTCAAGCAATAAAGGAGATGTTCTGGATTTACAGTCAGACAGACTTATGCTGATCCTCACAAAAAAAGGTGTCATGAGATTTTGGCTTACAAAAACCTGGCAACTACACTTCCGTGCCCTCTGATGAAATTCGTTTCCCGGTATGGCTCTATGGCACACCTTTTCTATCTGCTGCAGAACAAGTTGGTGGAGAACCAACTGGCAGCAGAAACAGTGTGCTTTTCTGCTCTGTGGATATCATGGAATGCATTAACATAACAGGTAATTTTTAATACCAGGATTAGAGACAATACCAATATTGGTATAAAAAAAAATATCTTTTAAGTTAGAAGAGAGTTGAAAAAAGTTATGTTTTGCAATACACTCACTGATAAAATTAAAAACATTATTAGTGAAAGCATTGATTTTCTACTTCTATGCATAATATACCTTAATCTCATCCAAAAAAGAGTATTAAAAGATAATTGGACCTTGTGATTGCCAAGTGAATCACTCATTGTATGGGAATGCCAAGTAAGAATTATCCATTTAGCTCTGGTTGGCCATCCCACTCACAGTGCTTATTACACATTATTTCTTCCATAGAGAGATGCTGCTTGGCAAAAAGAAACTGCGTTCATTTGCCTGATTCATGCTCTCTTGTAAAACCTTTGTATTAACAGGGACTGAGCGTATGAAGTCCTCCACGACAGCTTCTTCATAGCTATGTCACTGCCTATGAGATGGTTGTGAAGCTGGCTTCAAGAAAGCTAGCGCTAGCAGTTAGTGCATCTAAAGCACTATCAGCATGGCCTAATTCCCCTGTAAAGCAAGAAATTTAAAATTCAAATGCAGGTACTCCATTTTCCACATGTCACCTTCAGGAGAGCTACAGAGGCAGCTCAGCTCACAAAGGGAATTTGTGTGCAAATGCAGGCCCTTCATAAGCTGGTGGAAAGCAGCAGAATACAAACGGGATCTGTGCAACGCTTTTCTATTACAGGCTCCTAAAGTGCAAACCAGTCCAAGTTCTATGGTGAACCCAAAAGCTCAGCCTGGGTCTCCCCTCTGCTTTGCCACATCCAGTTCCTTCAGGCTTCGAGGCCTCTGGGGAAGCCAGTCCTTGTGCGGACCCAGGGTGACAACCGCCACCCCTGGACTGAGTTTGGTTACTCTGGGGCTTCATTGACACAACCCTGCAGCAACATGTTTTTATCACAGTGCAACACTGTGAGCTCAAGGGCTTGGCCCTTCATTTCCCCTTGAGTTTTCGGATTCAAAAATTTTAAACTGAAACCAGGAGGCTCAAACCACAGGTGACGTTCATGTGAGTCTCAGACAACTGAAACGAGGAGCAAACAATGACCTCCCTGATGCCTCGACAAAGCTATGGAATATAGTGGGACTGCATAAAGCTTCTTAAATGGCTGAGAAGAAGCTATGGAAGCCAGCTTTTGGGTTGCGAAATTAAATATAGTGAGGTATGGATCCAATTTCCTTTCATTTGTAACTTCTGAAGTGTAGTTGGTTCAGATGAAAGGTTCCATTTTGGCTGATATAAACTGAAAACTCAAAATTGATGACACCACACATCAGCATAGGCAAACCCAGAATATAATTTTCCCTTCTGTACTTTTTGAAGCTTACTTTTGTTAAAAGTATACTGTACTGTTCTTCTGGAAATGGAATTTAAAGATCATTTTATCAGAGACATCACAAAGTGCAGAGAAACATTTGCACAACTCATTTTTAGTTGGTCTAACTTAAAGACAGAATTAGGAGTTAAGGAAGGAGCACAAACCATGACATAAAAGCGATACTTCCTCCTTTTCTGGCCGATTGCATGCTCAGATTGCACTTAAAGTCCTCAGGGGATGTACAGATTGAGATGAAATATTGGTTTTGTGTAATGGCAGTGTGGAGATCATAGCTATAAGCTATTTTTGTAAAGCATAAATCGGTGCCTGAGCACAAAACTATGGGAATCTAGTATTCAGTTCATATGTTATCACTAATTATAAATTTTTACTTGATGATATATCATCACTCATGTAAGCTGCTTATCACATAAGGTATTTTTTCCACCCATAACCACACAACTTGTGCACAAGGTGATGACTGCTGAAAAATGCCAAGCTTAACTAAGGAAAAGGGTATTTTTGTTATGGGTAATTCTGTGCCCAGTTGAGAAACTGTTCCTTCTCACTACACCCAGGGCATTGAACAGTTCCTTTCCCAAAGAGTTTATTTTTTAACAAGGCAGGGCAAGCAGAGGCTGAGAGAATGAGATGCAGCAGTCGAGAATCGAGACTGAGTGACAGTTTGCAGTCAGCATGTTAATTCAATGCTTTCTTTCCTTAAAAAAGAAACACCTGAAAACACTGTAAGCAAGGATGCGGTACAGAGGCTGTGAGGGAGAATCTTGACAGCTTTGGAACAAGTGACTTAATAGTATGGAGGACAAAAGTCTTAAAGTTCAACGTGCTGCTGTGACTTCTTTCCTAAACCGTTGGTCATCTTGATCAGTTAATTTTCAGCATTTCTCAGCATGTGCCCTTATCCGCAACCTGCAGTCAAGAACAGTGCTTCTGGAACTGGGTTCTGCAGAGCAGGTGCCAGTGTTTTCACTCTGGGCTCACAGCTCATCAGTGGCTCACACATGTCTGCTGGCATCAGCTGCAGATGTGATTCTCGCTGCAGCCCTTGCTGTAGTCTTCATCCCTGCTCCCCTGGTTGAAGGTGTCTCTCTGATATCCCATGCTGCATCGTTTTCCTTCCTTTCCCACATCTATGTGGATCAGAGCATGGCACACCCGTTTGGTCCAAGTGTCCAACAGCATTTAAGGTCTATCTCAGATCAGCCTTACAGTGTTTGGGGATGTTATTCAGAAGGAATATGTTTTTTTCCTTAATGTTAAGAACAAGTTGCAGTAGCTCCAGCCAGCTGGAATTCCTCTGGTATGACAAAGGAGCTCAGGCAACAAAGTGGGCTGCATTTCATCTCAATCCCTTGCCTTTAGCCATGTTCACCAAAGCCTCCTACATTACAATAAAATCTTGCCACTCATCCTTCACTGGTGAACAATAGCCCACTAGCTTCAGCCAGACCTGCAGAACCTCGCTGCCCAGAGAGGTGGTGTGGTGCCTGCTCACCTGCCCTGATCTCCTCAGGGCACTTGCTGTAGTCTTCTGGCCACTGCTTATGCGGGCAGTATCAGCCACATCTACTACCCACCACCAGTATTTTGCTGTGGGGGAGTTTGCTCAGGTCCTTCGTGGTAGCGTGCCCAGGTAACAATCGCTAAACTGATAGTGAGGTGAGTGTGAATACAATACACAAAACTGCACCTTCTGGGAGGGAGGCTGTCCAAAACCTGTAACACCATGAGGAAAGGAGGAATGGTGAACTTTACTTGAGACAACCAACAGCTGGATTAAACAGTAGGTAGAAGATTACCAGCAGACTTATAAGAGAAGAAAATCAGCCTGGGAAGAAATCTCAAGGAAGTGTGGGAAGTTGTGACCAGGGACAAGACCAGGGAGTGGGACAGGGGAAGCAGCGGCCACCAAAGCCAGGGCTGGCACTGATAGAAGCAGCTTGCCACTGCCAGACGGTGTGAGCAGCCTACGTGCAGCCGGCACGGTGATGCTGACAGAGTGCAGTGCTGTGGGGTGTGTGGGGGTGTGTTCTCACCGGTGGATGCATTAGCGGTAGGGTGCACGTAGAGCACTCATGTTTCCCCAAGGAGAGGTGCATGAGTTGGGGAACCAGCACCCCAGAGGAGGTGGGTGCATCTAACCATGCCTCTGTGTGTGTGTGCATGCTTTGAAGTTTTGGGGATTACTCATGGAAAGCATGCTTTGAAATTTCTGTGTGTTTATCAACATTTTCTAAGTGTCTCGAGTTGTGTTTTTTATGCTGTGTTGCCAATACAGATCCTAACTGTGGAGTTGCATGCTTGCCAGTTAGTTAGGTGCTGCTAATACTCAGATAAATGGCTCTGATCCTCTCTGGCATAGCTTGGAGAGCTGAGCTCTCTCCCTCTGGGGCACCCTGCACCTGTCACCCATGCCATGACCTCACAAACCCCGCTGTCATGGAGGAGCAGATGACCTCACAATTCAGCCTCCAGACCCCAGGAGCACCTGCTCTTCCCTCATGTCAACAGTGAGAGCAATTAATCTGGTGCTTCCTGAGACTGAGGTGTATTTGGCTGGCTCCAGCATAGATGGCCAACTGGTTCTGAACCTCAGGAGTACCCTGGTAGACCCTGTAGTGAAGGTGGAGCTTGTGGGAAGAGGCTACCTGAGGTGGCTTGAGGAGGAAAATCCTGAATGGGACTATGAGAAGAGCACAGCTTGCACCAACCAGGCTGTCTACATCTCCAAAACACAGAATTTTCGCATAGAGGGTAAAATGCTGGAACAAGGCATCAGTTAACTGAACAGCATCTTAACATTGGGCTAGGGAAAGAAGGATCTGGGTAGGAAGTCTTCCTTTTGCCAATGTCCATGTGCTGTTTCTATCCCATGGCATACTCCTTTTCATCAAATGATACGGCAGCCAGGGCTTTGCAATGAACAGTAGCATTCTGGCACGGTCAGCAGTATTTGAGAGTGTGAGCAGATCCCCATGAGTTGGTGGCTGTGCTTGAGAAGTGAACATTTATTGCACAGAAATCTATCACAACCTGTCTAGCAGCAGGTAGGAAATCTTTAGTCACAGGCGCATCACTGAAGCATTGTTTGGTCATCTAAAATGCTTACCTTCACTGTTCTTGTTGACTTACGTGCCAGCAAGTATCCACTGGTTATACAGGCTTTGTTGTATTTGCAACTGTAGTAGAGGCACTATTAGAGTTACTGCTGTATCTTTACTGAGAGGCAAGAAAAATGTGAGACATACACTGAAAACACCCGCAAAAGTGTGATTATTTCATGGAATCACAGAATCACAGAATGGCTGAGGTTGAAAGACACCTCTGGAGGTCATCTGGAACAACCCACCTGCTCAAGCAGGGCCACCTGCCCAGACTTTTCAGTTTCTCAAAGGAAGGAGACCTCTCAGGGCAACCTGTTTCACAGTGAAAAAAGTGTTTCTTGATGTTCCGAGGGAAATTCTTGTGTTTCAGTTTGTGCCTGTCACCTCTTGTTCTGTCACTGAGAAGAGCCTGGCTCCGTCTTCTTTGCACCTTCCCTTCAGATACTACACACCCCAACAAGCACGCATATAAATACAGACCTAACTATTAAAATGTACAGGTTTTTTAAAAAGAGTAAAGTCAGGGGGATGTAATGACCACCTAATCCAGTGAATTATTCCAGGGAATGTTTAAAACAAATGAAAGCCTCCTAGGAGGTGTACTGCCCTTTCTTAGCTCCTCTTTCTTAGGGTCTGTTGGGAATCCTGAAAATATAGTCTACAGATCATATGTGGTTGCTGCCTTAGATTAGTTTAACACTAAATTTAGACTGTGCGAAAGTGTGGAAACTGTGCTTTTGAGCTATGACCTGCAGTGGTCAGGCTTTGTTTCATCTCAGACTTGAAGGCTCTACCTTGCCTAAAGGTCGTTTTCCCCTTACACATGAATTAGAGTCTTAGCCTGGACATACTGCGGAATGCTGTCTCTTCCTGGAGGCTACCAGATGTTACAGCCCTGACAGAAAAGAGGGAGAAAGGCTGAGTGTTGGAAAAATTATTTTTGCCACTATATGAACAAGTACCTGTAAAGCACCTCAGGTCTGGATCTTCTCAGCTGAAGTTCAAATTGGTGTTGCTTAAAGACACACTTGAATCTGTATTCTGCCACCTACAGATATACTCCTATTTTCAAAAGAGTTGAGCATCCACATCCATCAAGACTTGCCAAAGCAGTGAGGTTTAATAACAGATTTTTACCACTGTAACTCAGTCTTTTTCTTCCTTTTCCAGCATTGATTACATCTCTGTAGAAGTGCTCTAACAAGTCCAAGAAAGCCATTTTAAAACATGAAAGAAGATATGGACCTGACCCTTCTTACCCCGAATACTCTGTGCTCCCCACTGATGCTGGCGTACAAGGAATGTATGTTTGAACAGATTGCTGCCAGTGTCAGCTTTTGACACTCAGCTGCTAATACGCTCTTGATAGCACATTGCTATCTGGTGTTTGATCTTACCACATGCCCTCCTTGGGTTACATCTGATGTCTCTGTAAGAAGTATATATACATGGATCCAGGTGCCTGCTGACATATTTCTTTTTAACCCTGGTAAGCCCCTCCACCGCACAAGGAACTCAGTATTGTCTCTCTGTGAGATAAAGACTGCTGGAGGAACTGACTCTTGGCAGCCATCAAATATGACTGGTAACAGCTCTAGGCTAATTAGATTCAGAAAAGAAAGAGATGGGTTTCAGTGCTACCAGGGATAACCATCCTTATCACCAGCAGAAGCATCCCAGCTGGAGCAAACCAGAGGCAGGGGCTCACAGGACCGGGACTACAGGCAGTTTGAAACTATTCAATCACTGCTGTGCACCATCAGTCGCACCGTGGGAAATGTCCTTCACAGAAAGGTCACCCCTCAAGTCTCTCCTATAAGCAGCCTCTTTGCACTTTCCCCACAGCTGCAGCCATCTCCTCCCTTCCTGGGAAATACAAGATGGAGGACTTTATGAAATAGGTAACAATAAATTATCTGGAATTGACTTAAATTTTCCTGTGTGACTGAAGTTCCCAGGTTCTGCTGAACACCAAGACACACAGTATCTCTGGGTGCCTCGTGGTAGCTGGGAAACTTTCTATGGGGTAATTAATTCTGTTACATGGTTTCAGGGAAGAAAGGGTTTCTGGAAGCATGTAGAGGGCAGGTGCTCCTGTACAACACGACTCACACCCAGCAGCCATGGGATAGCCCAGGAAGGCAAGTCCGCCTTGGATTCCAGGGTGAGTTCAGGGACATTGTTGAAGGCCACCGTCCTTTTGAGTCTGAGGGCCTGTGTGGAAAGTAAAGCACAGCTCAGCAAGAGGGCACAATTCAAAGAAGTCTCTTTAGAAGTGATGCAAAACAGGCCAGAGAAAGTGGGATTAAAGCTGTACATAGAATGAAATAAGTATCTGCAAGCCTTTTTGCACCACGGGGCCTACTTCAGCCCTGCACACAGGGCCAGGTTCTCAGGCCATACCCGCAGCAGGGACGGAGAAACATGAACTCTCTCAGTAAATCCCCACACCATGCTGGGGCTGCAGAACAGACCACTCACACCAGGGTCCAACCCCAGATCATTCCATGAGGGGAACACTGTTTTCTTTCAAGGTTAAATTGCAGATCTGCTCACAGTTCAAAGTCCTTCATTCCACCAAAACAAGAACATAGACAAAATAACTTGAAGACAACGTTGTGTGAGATAAGGCCCTGGGAATATCAGATTTCTACAAACTGTCAGAATAAACAACATGACTTTTTTATATTACAGTTATCTAAGAGGCTGATGAATTTTAGTTTCCTCCCTTTCAGATTGTTTTAGGCATCTTTTTTTCTTCAGAGTTACAACTCTGATTGATTGAAAATGCTGTTATGCCATCTGCTAAATCTCCCATGTTGTGAGGAAACAATATCCAGGCTCTTCTGCCAACAAGAATATCCAGTTTAGATTATTGAAACTTGAGGCGTCGTTGAATTCATCTGCAAAAGGATACAGTCAGCAGCACAAAATTCTAGCAGTCTCACATCCTCTAATATTGTGGGTTCAAAGCGAAGTTTTGGCACAAACTACAAGGAGGAAGGAAAGCTTAAGTTTGGATGATAAACTGCCAGGAGATATATGTGTTTAAAAGAAATAGGTCTTGGATGAAGAAAAGAGTCAAGAGCTGGTCTTATCTGGCCAGAAGAGGCCAAATTTATCCTTGCACAGGTGGGATAGTCTTTCATTCCTTACAAGCAGTGGGACTTCACCCACACGAAACTGAATTTGATTCAGAGGAAGTGGCACAGAAGAAAAGACAGATGTTTGAAGGAATGGATCATAATTTTTTTCTCTCACAGTTGTGCAGAGAAGGTGTCAAATATTACTTTTTTTTTGTAATTAGGGGTCTTTTGCACAAGTGAAACAAAAGTTTCAGATCACACGCACAGGTGTTGTAGACAATGATAAAGGAGGAGTGAAAATTATTGCACCCCTTTACTCCCGAAAAGCCTATTAGTGCTTACTGGGAAAGGTAAAAGTCTGTGGCACCACATTTTGATAAGTGAAAATCCTAAGCAATTTGTGAAGAGCTGCAGGTTTGCTCACCTTGTGTTAAAATGAGGCAGATTAGCAGTTCTCAAATCTGCCAACTGCTAGGGGTCCATACATCCAGCAACTGACCTGCAGAGGTGATGCACAGTCCACCCCATAACATGCCTTTATGGGACTTTGGGTGCAATACCAATCCAAGGTGGTAAGGACACCTTGGGTTCTGGGAGACACTTCATGGTTTGTGTAAGGTGCAAACATTCTAAATGTTTAAAAGGCTTCTGATAGGAGTGTGTTTG
This sequence comes from Limosa lapponica baueri, assembly GCA_002844005.1. NCBI lineage: Eukaryota > Metazoa > Chordata > Aves > Charadriiformes > Scolopacidae > Limosa > Limosa lapponica. The sequence continues at coordinate 909,583 of KZ505647.1, read as the reverse complement.
GCTTTCAGATGGATGGCTGGATCCTGGGGTCTACGCCTTTGACTTCCACTTCAACTTTCCTCCAAGTATTCCCTCCACATTCAACAGCAAAATTGGCTGCATCTCCTACTTTGTTCAAGGGACTTGCTGCAGTGGTCAAGTTGTCTTAGCTAAAGAGGAGAGATGTTTACTGCTGCAAGGAATTGCTGGTGACCACAGAAGACCCGTGAAAGACAAGGTAAGGGAAACAAGCTATCTGAGCTGGAGGCAAACGGACCTACCCTGTTCTGACCCAGAGCTGTAACGGCTTACTACTGAGTGTCCATGAACTTTTAGCTCTGAGTTTTTTCCTTTTAGCATTCAAATGACAGTTTAGTATCTTCTGCCGTCTTTGTCCTAGGGCTTGCACCAAGATGTTTATTCTCTAGCATAGAAGGTGCACTGTAAGACTTGAAGAATGACATGTAGGGAGCACTTTGAGATCCAGGATGAGGGAGAAGGGAAGTTATTTGCTTATTTTGGAGTCTAAGCTTTGGGCAAACATCACTAAATAGGAGGTGTCTTTTTTACTGAACTCTACCTAGACTGGGAAAGTCAGTCAAAGATCATCAAGATGTCCAGAACGTGATGATTCTAATAATTTTGTGGCCTCCTTTTAAACTTGGGTATGGATAGCTAAAGGCGACAATATTTACATGTGCACCCATGAATTCTTTGCACATATGCTCAGGAGGACTGTGCTAATTCAGCTGTGTCACATTTGGTGCAGTGAGAAAGACTATCCTCTGGGTTAATGGTGGTTTGTGGGGCCTCAGCTGTTGTGTTAGGAGTTTATGCATGTGGTGTTCGGGAATCACCGTATCCAGCACAAGAACTCAGCATGCTTTGCCTTTCTGTTCAACCTCTCCATGCAGGCCCCACTGGTGGTGGAAGCTAGGAAAGATATAGTTTATTTCTGCTGCTTCAGACGTGGCTCCATGATCCTTCGGATTTCTCTGGAGAAAAATATATTTTGCCCTGGTGAGACCATTGTCTTCATGACAGATATTGCCAACAGGACATGCAAGTATGTTAGAAAGCTCATTTTTGCTTTACACTGCATTGTCCTGTATCGGGGCTTCAGCAGTAGGGGAGATCCATGCTCCTTGGAAGACCGAAGTGAGGTGGCAAGGTTGGAGTCCCAGACAGACACAGCTCCCTTCGAGACCATGAGAGTTACCAGTGCGCTGGTTTTGCCGAAACCCATGCCTGTCACCAGCACTGTCATGGAAAATAAAATCATGGCATTTAGGTACGAGCTGGTAGGCACCTCTAGCCTTCCTTGTACCATGTCCACCATCATGGCGAGGGTGCCCATCATCATAGCAGCCACACCAAAGCATTGCTCTGTGGAGCAGAAAAGCGTGACTCTGCATGAAAATGAAGATGACGTCTCAAAAGAGGTGAGCCTTCACAGAGACAGTTCTGAGACTGACCCAGGAGCAATGGCCAGCAGATCCACAGAATAAAAGATTTTTCTGCAAAATCCACACACACTTGCTGGATGCTTTCACAGGAGGAGCCTGCTTTTGCAGAGATGCGCCAGTGATTCCCAAAACAAGAGGAGTAAAGCTAGCCAAAGCCCAAGATCAGGAAGGCACCTAAAGGGAGCCCGTAATTCTGTTAAATTGACTCCTGGTAACTGGATAAGGAAGAGCAGGAGACTCAGCAGTCTCCTCCTCTCTGGGAGGAGATGGGGATGCTTTGCAGGCCCACAGGATGGCTGTACTCCTGTCCATGGGAAAAGAGCCCACCTCAGCCTTAGCTAAAGGTACGAGGCAAACACGCAGACCCTAGCGGGAGTGCAGAACAAGCTGTTTGAAAGCCAGCTGTGACATGAGCCAGATATCCGGCAGAAAGCAGGCTGCTTGCCGCAATGGGACCTGTGGGAGATGCTCTCAGCATGGCAGGGTGGGTGGCTGGAAAGCCTGGGAGACCCCTGGGGTGAGGAGGACAGCCAGGCAGCTCACAGACATGCAAGATCTGTGGCTGCTGAGGCAGAGGGAGGGCAGCAGCTGGAGAAAGCAACCATTACCCAGCACCACCCCTGCAATGAGAGGCAAAGATCAGCCACCAGCTCTGCTCCACTGTCACCCGCAAGTGAAACCGTGGGGTCAGCTCCATGCAGAGCACACCCTCAGTGAGCTGGTGGGTGGCGTGGTGCTGGGGGGAGGCTGAGACAGCAGGTGGTCACCCTGCCCAGCAGAGGGACCTGGGCAGGCCAGAGAAGAGGCTTGCCCCAGGGAGGTGATGTGCCATGGTGCAACCACACGTGCGCGTATGTGTCAGTGTGAGTGACCAGAAGGCTTTGGGGTTAGAAGGGTGTTTAGGATTTTATTGGTGTTTATTAACATTTGCTAAGTGTCTAGTAATGCAGTGTATCTGCTGTATTGCTGATATTGAAGGTCCCCTCCAACTTTGACCAGTCTATGATTCCCCATAAAGTAATGGGACAGAAGACACAGGGTGCGTCCCCACTCCACCTTCTTGCCCCTCTGCCAGGCTGGGGCAGAGGCATGGGGTGATGTCACCTCTCCCGGTGCCAGGCACTTGCTGTTTGGAGAGAGGTCTTGCTGCTCTGTGACCAGCCCCCACCCGCACTCACAGAGCGTCCTGGCTTTCTCCTCCCACCTCTGGAGACTGCGTAGAAATGAGGTTACACTGACCAACTTTAATTTACAGCAGCAGCAGGCCTCTCAGTGGTGACTTACATATGCTTTTGGCAGCAAATTGCCGGGCAGCCCTAGCTCAGGGGTTTGCATGTCCGTAGCCGTCCCCATAGCTGCCCGGGCGCCTGGCTGGTGCAGTGTCACCACACATCGAGGGACTGCAGGGTTTCTCCCACCGCCTGCCTTTCACCGGTCCCTGTGATTGACCTTGATTGGCACCCCCCCCCGGCAAGTCTGGCCGAGACACAGCACAGCACTTGTCACGTTCTGCTGCTCACACGTGCTCTCACTGGGCTAACGTTTCTCCTCATCTTGTCCCTAAAACCAGTATTTATCACACTGACACTGACAGGGCCCTTTCACATCTCAGATGAGACTGTATATCAGGACGCTACGGGCAGAATCCCATTACAAATGGATTGTTGTTTTACAGGTCTCCCTGTTTCATCGTTCCAGCAAAAATTAATGCACTCAGAGCCTACATGACAGGAACATGTTAGAAGCGTATTTTTCACTGCTTGTCTTTTGAACTTCCAGCGTTGCTTCTCAGTGACACTTGATGCAGCTGAAGGAAAAACACAATCCAGCATAAATTCTGAAGCTGCCATCACATAAATGCTGGCAGTCTTTGCATTTACTATGAAAAGGACTTTAACTACTTCCTTTTTGCAAAATATAATTTGCAAAGAAACAATAGGATGTCAACATCTGGGGGGATAAAAGAGCAGCTTTGTAACTTCTTTGTGTGTTACTTGCTGTGATACGAAGCACTGCTGAAATCTATTTTCCAGACTCACAATGCCTGAACCCAGATTGAGATCAGCGAACTCAGGAAGGCAGTTGAGGAACAAGTGAGGTATTTCCACTTCTCATTATGGCCACCTTGCAGGCATTTTCATGGCAGGAGGCAATGGGTGTCTGATGCTAACAAACCTGCCTTCTGATTTCAAAAAACTCCATTTCTCCAGATGGAATATATGCCAGGATGAAATACGCCTAATCCTGTTCCTGGGGTGTTTCATGCAGTGTCTCTGTGTGTGTATGTGAATCTCGTGAAGCAAATAAAACATTTGACAGCAACAAACCAGAAAGGCCAAAGTCCTAATAAAATAGACAAGCAGTGGGATACTTGACTTCTGGGAACTGGCAAGTGATTTCACATTTTAGGATTTTATTTTTCCTTTCTACCTTCGGTCATCTTTTGTATTGCAAATTCTTCAGGCAAATCCTTTCCAATCTTTATAGTCTTACTTGTGTAAGGCACTTACATTCTACTGTGATATAAATGGCAACAAGAGCAATAAGATGAGTGGGTAGTTTGAGTAAAAGACATTTTTCCAGCAGATTACAAAAGATGAAGCAGAGAGGTCTCTAGGAAAAGGTCTTGTCAACTGCCTCATTCACTTCTCCACAGAGATGGTGGAGATTTTTGTGATGTAAAGTTAGAGCCATTAAAACACCAGGAGGGACATTTGGGCTATGTGTGTTTAATCCTTCATGTGCCTTTGGCGAGACACTAAAATACACCCAAATGAAGTAGATGCCTTTGAAGTCTAGTCAGACCATTATTACACTGTGTCTTTGTAACACTCTTTAGAGCAACAGGGCTAGCCCTTCAGGTGCAGTGACCTAAAATACCCACACAGCTCACGTGGACCTGAGCTTGTACCTTTGAATGGCCCTTGCATGAGTTTCACAAACCCGTTAGCACAGAGGGGTTACTGACTAAGGGCCCGCCACCGTGTGCTTTTATGTGATACAGGTATTGCCTGGGCTTGAAAACTGAAAAAATCCCCAACCCACTCTTTTAGGTGCAACAATACACATTTCCATGGAGGTTTCATTAAACACTGCACACTAAGCCTACCTCCAGTTGATAGGTCCAACAAATAATTATACCGGCCCTTGTAGGAGACTTACTGTGAAAACGGAGCAGGAGGTCGACTTCTGCCACATGTTCTTTAGCTGCGTTTATATAAATAACAAACTCTTTAGACCTTGGAATCAATATTCTTTTTTCTTTTTGAATGAGCGATGCCTGAAGTCTCTCCAGGACCCCATAGGAAAAAATGTGATCTCTGCCCCCTTTGGGATTATTTCTGAGGAGTAGCTTTCCTGCGGAGCTGGTGGGATTTGTGTGGGTCAGAGTGATAGAAAGGGTGGAAAGAGAGTAAAGAGATGGCACACATGAAGGGAAAATGGCTATATTGTCTGCTCACAATTTAATTTTAACCTTGCACAGATTTTGGAAAACATTCAATTTTTGTATAGCTTCATGGAGCAAAAATAGAAATCTTTCTCTTTTCAGTAACCATGGAAACATAGAAACAATGATTACTGGAAATTATCTGTACTTGTGGGATCAGGTTGGCGTTATCGCTGGATGACACAGAAGTTCAGCCACACATGCATCCTCAGCAGTGTTACCTGGTAAGGCTGCCACAGTCGACAGGGAGTGAACTTCACAAAGGTCCTCAAACATCTGGAGCAGCTGGAGCTGCCGCAGTTCTGGAATATATTAACTTTACCTGCTGTTGGCTCAAGCAATGCCTGCTTTCAGCAAATGTTTTTATGAATGAGTAAATACTGAAACTGTGATCATGTTTGAATACGTTTCATTGTCCAAAAGACTTAGTAGCCACCAGCACATTGACTCCCTTTATGTTCCCTTCAACCTGTCAAGGAAAGGTCAGTAAGGCATGGAGTGTCCCAGAAGCAGTCATCATCGACATTTATGTTTGTTTCAAAGGAGGGAGAGTCCGTCAATACCTTTTTAAAAATCTGTTTTTTCTCTCTTCCTTTGCCTTTGTCTTTCTATCCTTTAAAATTACACAGGCTCTTCAGATAAGCTACTGCTTTAAGACACAAATGTGGATTAAATCGTATTGATTTCTTTGATCTTTGTACATTCATCCTCTCCTTTACTGCTTAAACCTCCTGCTTTTCTGCAAAGTTGTCAGTCTACCTTTCACATTTCTTTAAGTAACCTGCCACCTTCCCAGACAAGAACTTGAATGGGGCCAACTTTCTTCTGATTGCCTCTGCTAGACTTGCTGGGAGGGAAGGGCTCCTTAGTTGCTCTAGCTACACCTTAATTAAAACAAAACAAGCCCCTGACCAGCCTGGCCTTCATCCACATTACATGCAAGCATTGGTTTCTAATTTATTTTTTCTTTTGGAGACCTGTTCTAACACTCTTGTGTGCACAGGCCTACGTGAGGCCAGTAATGGAAAGTCAATATGAATGGAAGTCTGAGAAGAATGAAGTCTTTTTTTTAGTTAATCTAAATGATTTTTCAGTTAATAAAGATCACAGTATGGTTGCATAGATTAATGGCTTGGGCAATGCATAAGTTCAGCCATTCAATTTGTTTCCTACTGACCAATCCATACAGGTTTTGCAAAAATGTCATAATCCATTCTATTAATGGGTGCTACGGGTTCTTCTAGATGATACATGAGAAAGTCTGACTCTTTCATAAGTAACGTTAAACATTCACTCACGGTAGTTGATTACATGAGCCAAGGATTGCAAATTGAAGAGATAATTGACTTCTTCAATATGCAAATACCGTATCAGGCAATAAACAGACACCAGTTACATCAGTATGAAATATAATTACAATTAACTTCAGCATCACAAAGAAACTTTCTTGATTTTTTTCAATGTTTGCATGCCATTTTCTGCTTTCTACTAGATGTGTAGCATCTAGTGAGAACTCGTGTGGACTCACTGCCACACGGCAGAGTGTACCTGGACAGAGCCACACTCACATCTTGATGGCTTTGGCTTCACACTGTGTCACTTGTCATGGTTTGCACATACTTTGCTCATTCCTGCTTGTTGCTACATGGAGTCTCTCTTGGAGTTTTCTACCAGTGGTGACATTTACACAACAATGCTGAGAAGGTTTTGGAACAAGTTGCCCAGGGAGGTTGTACAGTCTCCATGCTTGGATATTTTCCAGACCTATCCAAAGATAAAGCCCTGAGCAACGTGGCTTGAGCTCAGAGCTGACCCTGCTTTGTGCTAAGATCCCTTCCAATGTGAATTATCCTATGAACATATTACAGCGAAGGGGAGGTAAGCAGAGAAGGAAGGAAAAGCCTGAACAGAAACTGCATTTTGAGGATGTTGAGAATCAAAGAGATTTAAATAGTAGGAAATGTTGGGGAAGGATCCCATGAGAAAAAGAAACAAGGGACAAAGAAACAATGAAAAAAGAGTTGTAACTGAGGAAATGTTCTGATCCACCTCAAACTGCCTTTCTGAAAAATGGCAAAAAGGAGGGAGCAAACAAGCAGCTGATATTGGCTTTTTAGAAACAAATATTGCATTTCAGTTTTGATTGCTATGATACCTTTCTGCTTGTCTTATTTCCCTGACAATAGGTAGGAATTACACCACGGCCAGCCACAGCTGCGGTACTTGTCTCCCTGCAGAGAAGAAAGGAGCCGCCTCTTTCTTAAAATCCTCAGCCTTGAAGCTATGCCAGGCAGGACACACTGGGGCTGTGTGCATGAGCAGGCTGAAAGCCCTTTTTTCCCTGGAAACTGAAGAGCTAGAATGAAGGCAGACTTGAGAAGAACATCTATTATGTTCACGTGGGCCATGTTTCCTTGGCGCGTAGCTGAGAGCAAAGCTGGTTCCAACACGAGAGACAGGGCCCCAGGTGTTTTAAAGAAGGTACACAGCTATGTGTCTTCTTGAATAAATACATCGAGTCATAAAAATAACCCTGTCTGTAAACATTCCTTTGTAATGCTCTGTGGAGGGACCTGGTTAGAAGGACCAAAACATGTTCTGCACGTAGCATGCAGTACTGCAATGAGCCATGTTCTCACTGGATCTGTCCCTGGGTTGTGACAGAGCCTTAGGAAAGGTACCTGTTGCTGCTTTGGCAGAATCTCCTCGTCTGGGCAGAGCCTGTGTACAGATGGCACCGTATCAGTAACAGCAATTATGGCCCTTCGGTGGGTGATTTGCAGTTCAGGGCACAAATAATAAAAATTTATGTGAAATAAAAAGAATGAAACAGAGTTTGGGGAAGGGGCGGAGGGGAGAGGGGGGAGAGAAAAAAGGAAGAGAAGAAGGAATTCAATATGCAGAGAAGTGCTCCAGATGTCACAAAGCAGCATGAGACCCAGGTCTATAACCTGCCTGCAGGAATCAGATAAGCTGCTCTTCCGCAGACCCCAATTGCCAGACATCAAAAGAAAAGCATGATATTAGAAGTATCTCTGTGACTGTGCTGCGGCTGTAACACATATTTCTGAAAGGATTTGATGCTACTACACTCCTCTTTGCATAGCAGCTGGATTTATGCTTTTCCTCGCTCCAATACGGAGTTTGCTGTGGAGAATACCGGCCTCACAGGGTTTCTCCTTCATAAGCTTCCTCCCTACTTCTTGTTTAGAAAACTACCCTCTTCCCCCAAACAGTGAAAAGCCGCTGGCATCCCCCGTGCAGAGGAAGTGTTAGGAGGGAAATAAGATGGTGTTAAAACCTAGTCATCCAGAAGAGCTACTCACCCAGAAGTCATCTGGAAGCTGTGAATTGTTTGTCAGCATTTGGGAACAGGGACTTGCTGCTTCCGTATCTGAAGGGGATGGAAAGGAGTTTACAGTGATTTGCTGCCTCTCCATTTGCCCCTCGTGTTCCTATGAAACAGGACTTCCATTTATATTGATTTGCCTCTGAAATGGTCACATAAGCCATTCTTCTTCACCTCAAGGCTGTGGAACTGACAGCCAGAACTTCATCCTTCTGCCTGTCCTTGGTTGTCCTACTTGGAGTTTGTATATGAGGCACTGCAATGACATGCCACATCACATTCAGGGAGCCCAGGCTCCCCATGGGACCGTTTTGAGTGCACAGGGAAATTAACACCCCTTTTGTCATTCACGACTTAGAATGGACGGACAGGAGACAGACTGTAGGTTAGAAGAGCTGGTCTGTGGTTTTTGCAGTGGCATCTCTGTTGGTAAAGGGGCTGCAATTGTTTGTTAATAAATACTGCTTGAATCTTTGCATGTCACTGACCATAATCCCAAGCACAGAGTCACTCTAACATCTGATAAATGTGTGTTTTGTCTGTATCCTGCACCAGGCGCTACAAGTTAATCAACTTTATGTTCTTATTCATAGTTTGGTCTGTCTAATTGATATGGTTCTTGCAATCTGCTCAAAGTTTAAGCTGCTTACTTTCAAATGCAGCCTAAAAAGCTGAAACACTCTGCTTGCAGGACTGCGACTACTTCAACTTTATGGCCTGAGATAAAAAGTCCTCTCCCACTGAGCCCCTCCTAGGAGGTTGTTAAAATTAAGGGCATTGTATTAAAAATCTGTTACATCTTTTACTAGTGAGTCATAACCTGTTCACTTTTGGGAAAATGATCTTGCCAGTTAGTAAGTATCTGAATTGCTGCCTTTCCAGTCTTTGAGAGGTGTCTGCTCTTTGTTTCCAGGTGGTTGTCATGATGGAAGCTGTTCACCGCAGGAAAAACAATAATTTAACACATACTGTAATGCAGCGAAGTAGCCCAGAGTATGATGATAGTAGCTGGAGAGGACAGAAATCTTCTAAAACAGAACAAATTTACTTTCTGCATGAATTAGACAAAAAGGTAATTTGGGGAAGCAGATAGTGCAATTAAATATTCTTTTTTGGTCTTGTATTTTTTAGGCAGTAGAAGTGGAGGCAGAGGAGATGAAGCAACCTGGAGTAAGTAACTCATGGAGCAATGTAGAATAAAGAGGGCACTAGTGAATCGTCTGCCTGAGACTCAGCAGCTGACCTCAACAGAATCAACTAATCCCTAGGCTCCTAACACACATACACATACACACATCTTATACAACTGCTGTTTAGACATACATATACACTTTGATAAGCATGGATATTATATTTAAGGTACTTTCTACAAACATTCTTACCTTCTATTTGCTTCATGTCATTTCTATCTCTGCAAAGGTAATTGTTGAGGATGCTGAGGCAATTTATAGGCACCTGTGGGCACATAAATCTTACGTGCTTATCCTAGAGATGTCTCTTCTATGCATGCTATTTTAGGCAGTATCTATCATCCATCACTGTACAGTGCAGCTATGGTTAAAAAAAAGAACTATTGTACCAAATCTGATCTCTGACAAAGCAGACACAGGCCAGCCCTGTAGTGATGGCAGCTGTTAGATGGTTTATTACAGAGGGCAGAATGGAGATGTGTGCAGTGTGTGAAAAATTGACACTTCCTCATGTTTCGCCCCTTCTATGGATTCTTCAGCTTCTTCAGGAAAAGAAAAAAACTAACTAAACAATTTGTGTAATAGTTAGACTTTCAGGAAAAGGTCAACCATTTATACTAAGGTCCTAGTGATGGGCACCATACTAGAAAGCATTTCAGAGTGGTTTGAGTTAGCAAAGCATTGCAGAATATTAATAATGAACAACAGTTGAAAACAATGAATGTGCTTGGAGGAGGAATATTTCCATTTTGGGTAACCAATTTCACCCTCTTTCTCAGCCACTCAGTCTCCCAAGGACACCTCTACAGTCCACAGAGAAAGACAAGTTGCTTCAGGAGAAGGCTGAGGATGACTCTGCATTAGTAGCTGAGCTCAGAAATGCAGTTTAGATTGTTCCCACCTACTCTCTCCTAATTCAAATTGCGTGGTCTGTGCACATGAATGAGATTTGTCCGAAACACACTCCAGCCACTATCGTGCATTGAGTTTATAAGGACCAGACATGAGCGAAACTGAAGTTAAACCCTAGAATGCACAAAGCGTGGGCACTGGGTCCTCAGCACCAACTGTTTTGCTTTACAAACCCATTCCTGACGAGCTGTGCTACTGACTAATGCAGAGATTAATGACCAAGTTAGGTACTGGATCACCTTTAGGGTTTTCAGCTCCCCAGTCTCTGCCTGCTTCAGAATTAGCTTAGGTTAAGCCTAGCCACCTAACTCGGGCTTCTCAAGCTTAACACTGGAAGTGGAGAGTGGAAATACTCCTCTTCTCCCATCTGCATCTGTGTTTACAAATGAGACTCTCACACAACTGAGGAGTCCTTCCTCCTTTAATCAAATTGATGAGTTGACCATGGTGAGCGGCTACACTGAATCTTTTAACTTCTTATGAATTCATGACACAAGCAGTCTCTCTGCTTGACCATTAATTTAAATACTCATGCAAAATCTAGGATTATTTGATGCTTTTCTCTCTTTCATGCAGGCTTATAATGACCTGAAAAGCATTAATTCAATGTGAGGTCACAGAATTATTTTAGCTGCGGATCAGTTGCTTAATAACAGTTTTCTCAGAGTTATGTAATCATGCAGGCTTAAAGGCTCAAGTAATTCTTTCATTTTCTGCCTACATATTAATGGATTTAACCACTTCTATGCACAAAAAGGAGAAATGACTTAATGGGAGATGTTCAGTACTTGGGTTTACAGTGTCCAAAACATACAGAGAAGCATGTATCTGCAAAATAAATCAGCTATTTCTGTTAACTACTTTAGAAATCAAATGCTATTTGAAAGTCAAATATGAATATAGTCACCTCTTATACAGTCAAGCAGGATCTCACCGTGTTTTACCATTACTAATTAATGCTTGTCTTTCACTATATCTTAAGTCAATTAAATAAGTTTATAGGCTGCAGTAGGGAAAAGCTAATAAGTTTTAGTCACAATTTTTAATGGATAAAATTTAGTCTGATTATAAATTGAACTTTCTTCTGATTAAATATTAAATGCTCCATAAGCAAAATATTTGATTTTTGACATTACTGTGATACTATCTGTCTTTTTTAGTGTCAGAAATATTTATGATTTTAAATAGGACAATGCATGGGTAAAATGTTTTAAAAAACTGCAAAACTAACAGAATATGTTCCTGCCTCATAATAAACAATTGTTGAATGATGTTTATTAAAATTGGCTCTCAAGTGACAGTTAATAAATGCATAGTTCTATTATGCATGCTAAATTCAGCATTCCAAAAACTTAAAAGCAGATAGATCAAAACAACGGAGATAAAAAAGTCACAAAGACAAAATACAGCAACACCAGTAAACGACAGGGAAATAATTCAGACTTAAAAATGACTTATTATTTAGTAACTTGTAACAACAATTTATACAACTAAATTAGAGGCAAATCAGAGTCTTTCTGATGTTTTAGATATGTGATTTCTCTAGTGCATATAGTTTGATCACACAGCAGAGGAATTCACATTACAAAGTCCCCTTCAAAAAAGCAAAAAACACAGTTTCTCTATGTTTCTGTGTCCAGGTTACACTTATTCATGGATAATGAATGAAGGAAAAAAAAACGGGACAATAAAATTCAATTATTAATCTTTTTTAATTAAAACTCCTAAACATTTCTTCAGTATTTGGAGAAGTTAGAGTGTCTGTCTGTGGTGTGTTTTGATGTATGTTTCACGTATGCCCAGACCGTATCTGCACTGAACCACACAAATACTGGATTTAATGGGCTTTGTGTCCTTTACCGTAATCACTCTATTGGCTCTTTGATGTTGCATAGGTTTGATGTGGTGATGGGAAGAGTTGCTTCGACCATGTATTTTCACCTCTGTTTCTAAAAGGTGAAGGGCAAAACTTTTCATCAAGGAGCAGTTTATCTTTAATTAGGAAAAGTATAATTAGGCATTATCACCTAATTGCTACTACTGATAGAGAAACTCATATTTTCACAAGTAGTGACCCATGCTGTATTATCACTCTGCTGTTTACTGCATAATGAATCTGTATTTGTGTTTGGCAGCTAGCCAGCAAAAATTAAAGGTAATCAACACGCCTCTCTGCAGTCCGGTCGTCAAAGTCACTGACTTCACAGATGAGTAAATAACAAAGTCAAGTTGTGATGTCCTAACAGAAACCCTTCTTTAGGAATAACTGTATTTATCTCCTCTGTCAAGACATCAAATGATACTTGAAATAACCATATACAAAAAAGCTTTGCAAAATAGATTAGAAGAACTGTGCTATACATCTGGTGTTGAGTTAAAAAACAGTTTAATGTCTCAAGGCACCACCACGGTAGGATTTTATACCTGCAAGTAATCATCTAATACACTATTATACAGTTAAGGTAATGTATTAATAAATAGCTTGTGCAATTTTGGGAAGCAATCTATAAAGGAATGTTAAGATATACAGTAGGCACGTACTATAATACAAATAAAAAACAAAATTCCTAGAAAAAGCATGCTGAGCACCTTTTGGTATAGGTTGAGTTTCTTATTCTAAACACTATGTAAATCTTAACTTACAAAAGGTAAAACTGAACTCTTATAGTAACTGCTTATTTAAACTGATTTTCCTGGGTATTTTCCTCTATGTCACAGGATTACTCTTAGGGACAGAGGACTCCGGTACTGGCTGCAAAGGGCTATCTTGCTCGTTCAGTTGTGCATTCAAGTTTTCAGAAGTTAGGAGAGAAGAATTAAAAACTATTTCACTTAAGTCTGATTTTATGGATACCAGATGTGGTTCTTGAAAACTTAATGGTTCTTCTACTAACACCTGTGTATTTTCTCGTGTCATTCCCATATCTGACGGTGACTTTCGTTTCATTCTTGTGTATGATTTGTCTAAATTCTCCATGCCTTGGTCAGTCTTCTGAAATCGTCCAAAGAACCAGATGAAGAAACCAAACAAAGCAAAAGCCAGCAAACTTGGAATAAAAGCCAGGCATTTGACATCAAGGCTAGAGCCTGTGAATCTGCTGTGCAAGAACATGTCTCCTTCAGCATAGGTCCGGTTGGTCAATGGGTTAGTGTTATTCGATCTCCACTCCCAAGATAACTTAGTTCTATTAAGGTCTTTTAAGCTTTCTGAGTCCTTCACTGTGTAGATCTTCTGCCCAGGACCAATATATTGACCATATTCATGAGGTTTGTAAAATATTTGGTTCTTCCACATATTCAGATCCAAGATCAAAACAAGGAAGATAATTCCATAGTTAAACCATTTGCCTGTTTGGGAAAAGAAAGTTCTGTGATCTGATATATCCATTTTAGAAACAGTACAAATACAGTCAAATGTAAAAGCTACTCAGAGAAAAAAAAATCCTTTTTTTATTAATCCGTTAAGCAAAGTTGTAATAAAATTTCCACCATAGTCACATTTATGTTGAATATCCTTTAGTATTTCACAATTACATCTAGGCACATAATAAAATAATTTTGTAACACAAGGACGGCAATGTATCAACTAAATTCACATTGCAGTTTGTAGGTGACCTGTTGATTAGAGCACTAGGTGATATGGTATCGATTCATAAACCTAAAAAAGCATTAATACTGGGGCTTAAAAAATATTCACATGGGAATTTTTCATGAAAAGCCATATTTGATAGAACTGTTTATATGTCAGGAATGACTGAGGTGACTGAAGTTTTTGGGGTTGGTAATTCTGTACATTTTAAGAGTATATGCATATATTGTTTGATATACCACCCATGGTGCGCAGACGTATTCAGGTGGGGGCAACTGGATAAACTGTGATTTAGAGATATTATACCCTCAAGAAATAGCAAGGGCTGATTGTAGTCTTGGGAGGGTAGTCAGCTTAGCTTCTCCTATAGTCTGCGTAGTGAGAGACTCCTCCAAGGAGTGACTCACAGCCTAACATTAAGCTCCCACAACACTGGAGGAGGAAAACTTTCTCCTTTTATTATTTAAAACTAGTCTTTTCTGTGCTTCCTCCAGGCATCCAAAAGACACTAAAGATAACTTTATGCAATTGCAAAGTTGGCCCTGCTTTGAGTAGTGTGTTGGAACAGATGAACTCCTGATATCCCTCCTAACCAAATTATTCTATGAATACACAAAAAAAATTATAATATTTTCATAGCCAAAGCATCCCTTACATTCTAGCTGGACATATGTTAAGATCTTACCTGTGCAGTGATGACTGGCACTACCCAAGAACCCAGCAAATCTACCTGTCAGCATTATGTAAAAGGACATTCATGTAGGAATGTTCCTACTGATGATGAATTACATTGGTCTATAATGGAATCGTATTTAAATATGTTTCAAGTGAAAAAGAAAATGAAAGTATCAGAGTATCTATCAAATGACTTATGTCATTGGCCTGGTAAAGAATAAATGGATTCAGGTTCCTGAAAGTCTGTGTTCAAATTGTATGACCAGAATGCTCCAGGAGCATAAGGATGGTAATTCCTTGTATTTCTACAATTATGTTTAATAGTCCTCTTCAATATAGATTATAATTAGCCTGAAAATGACAAGAATGTTCATTCTCTTGTGTTATTGTCACCATCCAGAAATCAAACTGAACTGAAAAGACCTTGCAGATATTCTTGTTCACATAACTCCTGAATAACTCTATCTTTTTGCTGGGTTTTCATCAATATTATAATCAATCCGTTACAGAAAATTACGGTTATCACCACATTTTATAATACCTAAATTCCTTAAATCAGCACCAAGACACTGAAAATGATGTTAAAATATGAAATACACTAACGAACAATGCAGTCTATTTTGGTGCTGTTCCCTGTGGTTTTCTACCCTGCATTTCCTGTTTCCATCAGAATAACCCTGGCTTCCCCATCACATATGACCTTTCAACAGGCAGAGACAGAATGTATCTTGCATAGTGGGTGTTGATGGGCTGGCTGGGACACACGTATTCACTGATCAACTGGCTGCTGTCAAACAGAATATAATAAGTGACTTCTCCCTGCTTTTTCCTCAGCTAGGCACTATCATAGATGATTCTTCTTTACCTAACCACCATTTCTTAGGACATAATGATAGGACTATTTTTCAGATTCCCGGCCTCTGAAAAATGTTTTTTCAAATGAAACTGGCACTGGGTTCAAAAGTTATTTGATGCTGACTGAGTGTTGGATAAAGAGAGAGTGAGACCAATCCACACAGAGAACACGATCACATAATTCTCATTTCCTTAGGAAAACAGGCTTAAAAAAAATGACAATGAAACAAATATTAGAACTATTATCTGTATATCTATGGCCAATTTGAAAGAAAACATGATGATTCAAAACTTCCTTTCTGTTACGGTTGTTCTCTTGGGCACTTTTTGAAACAATAATTTGTCATCAAATATTACTCTGTGTTTCAACCAGAAAGCCACCTATTGCTGCATTGCCCCAAAATTAATTACTTAAACCATATTCTTTTCCCAAGAAAATGCATCATAAGACCATCCAAAAAGACCTTCCACTTCTTTTGTTATTTGCTTCATCAAAATATTATCTGTGGTACTTTGCGTTTTTGCAGAGCCAAGACAGAGACTTTCCAGAGAGATCTGCTAGACCCCAGGGATAGCAGGAAGGGCAAAAACTCAGGTAGGACCATTATTGCTCTTTCCCTTCAGCTAGACATGGCAAGAGTGAAGGGAACAGGAGAAAAAAAGACATTTGAAAGGTCAAAATATGAAGCATAATAAAATGTGGACATTATTGAGATGGCCTTTACAAAGGCCAAAAGTCATTGTTAAGTCATCGTTTTCTTGATTGTAGGTTTCAGGTATGATTGACAAAGGACACTTAGGCATTGCAATACTGACCTATGACCTACCTTCTCTTTAGGCACGATGGCACTCAGGAGATTTCATAGCAACCGCATTGTCCTAAATGCAACATGTGTAGAACAAGCCACCTAAGGAGTAGGACTTGAGATGGCAGCCTGCAGCTGGTGAAGAAGTTGACTAAGAAGCTAGCAGAAAACACTGCATATGCTGAGTAGAGGTAGCCAATTGCATGATCTCAGCCTTCATTTAGTATCTATCCTACGTTGTGGTTTCATAACTGTGGATCTTTTCTAGATGGACTTGTCTAAGAAAGGCTCCAGCCTCATGCTAAGAATTTGAGTGCTCACCTCATACAAGAGAGATATGCATTTCAATTATTCCAGTTTCATAAAAAGAATGAACTTGAAACTCCCTCATTCAGCTCCTAGACAGAGCTAGGCAGGCAGGAGCACAGCCCTAAACTCTGCTGTTGGGATTGTTGGGTCAGTGTGAGCTATAAAGGGTGCTTAAACAGCTTTGATGCAGAAACCCCAGTTAACTAAGTTGAACCACAACCTGTATATCTAAGTGGCAAGTAACTGCATGAGACTTGCCTCTATTCTATAGTTGATCTTCTCCAAACTCCTTAAATTTCTCATTTCTAGACAATTTTTCCATACTCTGCATCACTTCCATGCTTGATGAGCTCTGTGATTTTTCCTTTTCTTTTGAACACACTTGTCACCACAAGCAAACACTGGATATGACTAACAGTCTCGCTATAACCATATATGAACACAGTGACATCTTCCTACACCTACTCAGTACTCCCTGTAGCCAAAGACTGCATTAATCCCCTTAGACACAAAATGACTGGGAGTTAGTGCTGTCTTGGTTACTTACAGGCAGTATTTGCCTCTTTCTAGAATACAGTGTCCTCTGTTGTCTATCCTTCTTCCAAGACATGTACTTTACTGCTGTAGTAGCAGGCGTGATAGCCAAATAAGCCCATTTTACCAAGCAATCCTTCTAGATCAGTGATGTGTTGAAGCAGACTTGAACCAAGAGGCCTGACAGTCTCCACTCACAAAACATCTATTTCGTGATAATTCCCCATGACAAATAACTTTTGAGATTTATAATACTGACCAAGCTTTAACATTACACATGTGTATAATCTATGTATATGAAATGATTGTATAATGAAACAATTTTAGAGTAATGCTTTTTAAAGCAAACTTTTAGTCATATATCAAGCTTATATAGGAAATAAGCTTGGTAAATTGGAAGTCACTCCTGTTCTCTCATCTTGCACATAAGCAAGCTCAAGCTTATAGTTTTGCAAAGAGTCAGAATAAATATATTATGAAGCTATAGATAATCATTTTCTTAAAAATATATTTATAATTTATTTTACAGCACTTCACTTTGCATTACAGATTAAAAGTGATAAGGGAAAATGAAGTCCCACATTATGAAGTCATTTAATTTGTCTCTTAACCAATTTCTGTAGGATCAGTACCACTACTGCCCTAGGGTTGGTTCTACCCCCAGTGATCTGTATGGCCAAGAATACTGACATGTACCTGGCACCATTTAGACCTTCTTGAAGCTGATGGATTTTTCATAGACACAATTTTAAATGGAAAGATGTAGCAAGATTGGGTCTCAAGATTGGAAGGCTAGTCAAACATTTCCACAAAGAATTATACCCAGACTCTTCAATGCACAACAGGAGTGCACTGCATGTGAATGACAGGGCCTTCTCGTGCTGAAAGAGGTATGGATTTTTCTTTTTCCAGAAAGGCACCTATTGCTGCCAGCTGAACAAGATGTTTGGACAGTGATCGTTTTTAAAGAGGCTGATAAGGCCTACAAGGGGTTCAGCAACATCCACAATCCCACGTGCAAGTGATCTGCTGGGCAACTGAGGCAGATCCCGCAGGTCCAAATATCCCAAAACAGCTGCTGATTCTGGAGCACTTTTATTTTTACATGTCTACTACATAACAGAGCAGTCATATCCTAAAAAATAGAGATCTCATGTAGAAGCCAGTCCTCAGCATTTCTCCTGAGGTCAAGAGGAAATGTGAAAATCCCACTTGTTAAGGCTAGACTCAAGTGGCCTCATGCTGTGCAACCGCAGCCAGAGGCTAGTGTATGAAATGTTGACTTTAGACTCTCATCTCAATTGCAATTTGTGTCTAAAAACATTCAGACACCTCTGTAAAACATTCAGGTATCTCTGAAACATTTTTCATATCTTCTGTCAAGTTTGTGTTATTAGCTACATACATGCATACAGACCACTCACAGCTGAACCAAGCTGCAAATCCTCTGAGGTTTTTTTCACATCTGTGTGCATGGACAGCTTTGTTTTTACCTCTGACCTTTCTATTTTTGCCCACGAGCTCCCTCAGGCTTCTCTACATAGGCGATGCTTGGCCTGAATCTAGACACACTTTTGGTTTAACTCCACAAGCCAGCCATGCCACACACTCACCTGCCATGAAGGTGATGATTTCTCCTTTGGGTGGAAGGGCACTCTGGCTAGATCAGCACCCAGAAACATATTTATAAACAGCCAGAAACAGCTCCCATCTGTTTTGATACCCAAACCTTAACATTTCCTATTTGAAACACCCATACACTTGGCAGCAGATGCTCTTGGATCTCCAGTGCTGCTATTAAAGGGCACCAGTCAGGGCCTATAGTGCCTTTTAACCATGAAAGAATCTGAAGTAACAAAATTTACTTTAAAGTTTTACAAATTTCCCTGGGTATTATAGAAAATAGGATAGACTATGTACTTTCATAAAAAGCAGCCCAAGTAGGAAAACACACACATTGCAGTGAACCATCTGTCAGGGGAAATCCAGACGAGTTAAGCAGATGCAGGAATTCAAGTTATTTTTGATGTTCATAGATAAAAGCAGCCACCAAAACATGATAGAAACATTTAATACTGAGTAGATGCTTGCTAGGAGTTCCTAGATGCAAAGAAATTTGAGTAAAACATGGTACTCAGTTATCAGTAAAAATAAGATATGCTTTTGATAGTAAATTTAAAATTACACTGAAGAATATCAGCTACAGGCTGCAGATGTTAATTCAACATTATTGACAACCTACAGTATTCCCATATCACAAGTCAAGGCTAAGAAAGCATGTTATTAGTTTGAAGTAGCAAGATGGGTTAAAAATAATGCACTTAGTACTGTTTTATTTATCTGCTTTTTTAGACCTGGAGTTATGCAGAAACAACATTTCATTTTTGTCTCTGCAATCATGAGCTTTACTTTAAAAAAATATAAAAGCCGAAATTTTCACATAGTCACTGAAGTCAGCAGCTAAGACTTTAAGACAAAATAGAAAAAAAACAAAACCAAAACAAAAAAACCCAACAGTCTTGACTTGTGACAAAATCAGCAGAGCTGGTAACACAGATCATGTAACTGTGAAATCCTTCATCTGTACAGGACTTGCATGAAGCTGTTAAGCACACACCCACAGGAAGGCAGTCTGAAGTCCTTTACTCCTCTGACTGTCCCTTCACTGCTTCTTTGTGGGACTGTTGCTCATGAAAGCAACACAGCACTGAACAGGGCTGCTCCTGGGGAGTCCTAGGACTCCTCAACTTATATCAATCAACAGTGACCAAAACAGACTGTAAAAGAACTGATGAAGAATTAAATTTGCCAGGAAAAATATGACAAATGGTATTTCAGCCATGCTTTCTTCCTTCTTGTTGTTTGGGAGAAAAGGGTTTCTGGTTTCTCCAAATCAGGGCACAGGTCATAGATTTACAGCCTGACCTCATCCCTAGAGAAAACACTAAAATAAATGATATTCAGGCCTTAATCTTCTGTTCCTGCTTGTTACTAAAAGAAGTCTTATGGTTAAAATTAACATTCTGGACCCCATGTATTAAACAGAGCTTAAATACGGCGGGCTTCCTGCCATTATCAATGTTCTACCCCCATGTCATCTGCTGCAGTCGCATTTGTGTATCACTCTGTACCCTTACTTCAGAGTGGATTACGTTCATCTTGTCGTATATATATTGAACCAGTTCTTTCTTTCTTTCATTAGCTCCTTGATTTGAGCAGAAAATTACAAGTATCTACACATTCACACAATAACTAGAGCTTGAAAAGGATCCAAGATGATACCCTAACCTAAGACAAGAACTGATGGCAAGAACAGATGGTTCAAGCAAAACTTACCCAAAGGGAGGTTCTTGTGCCATGTGTTATGGCTGTTTATTAGATCTCCTAAAGTGTGGTGTAGCACCAAGATAAAACAGGCACTCAGTAGACAGACTATGTGATGTGCAGTCAAATGGATTGATTTGTCTAGTGAATCTAATAAATGGATCTTGTTAATGCTAGGCAGGGAAAAATATTCCTCAGCCCCTATTCATTAGCTCATCCTCATTAAAAGAACGCCTTCTTGCCAGAAAATCAGAAAGGCCTCCAGTCGTCTCTGCAGAAGACTCTACAATGCATAAATATTGGTTTATGTCGGTTGGTCTGTTTTCAAACAGCAGCAGTGCTAGCAGTTGTATTTCTGATCCCTAATTTATGTTCTTTGATGCTGCTTATTCTTTGCTCTTCCCTGATTGTCATCAATATCCGTGTCTTTTCTACAATGCAAAACTGTTCTTTGCCCTTCAGTCCCTCTTCTATCACCCATTGTTTTTCATCTACATTAATAATATCCTGAGTTTCTGTATGATGGCACAGCCAACCCTACCATGCCTCAGCCATTGTTCATACACATCTGTGTATGAACCATTCCACTACTTCTTCTTATACAACAAAATAACTGCAGAGCACGTGGGAACCTTGTGGGACTGAGCCCCTCCAAATTCATGCTCTAGTCTTGAGAAGTAGGGAAAAAAATCTTTTTCACTGTCCCTGAATACCATGCTTATAATTCACATCAAATGGTTGATGCTTATGCTCTTTTTTCCCCCTCTCCTTTCCCCTTTTGGTAACCTGGGAGAGAAAAATGTGTTCATCATGTACATATCCCATCTTGTCTCACCCTACACCTGCTAGTCACTGACCATGAGGTTGTTTACTTCATCCTGTTCTATAAACCACCAGTGGCTCAAACGGTCTCACTCAGACCTGCCCCAGCCCTTCTTCTTGCTTGCTGGCTGTTCTCTCTCAGTATTCCAACAGGGCATCTACATCCAGTTTTGAAAAACTTTGCATCCCTCCACCTGTACTTCCTATTGGCCCATTTGCCTTCCCTCATTCAATAGCCAGCAAGTAACTTTTGCAGTCATTTTCTCTTCTTTTCTGGTTTTCAATCTGATCACTCAGATTTCTGTCTTCTCTGCTGAAAATGCTTTTTCTGAGGCCTCATTTAGCCTATCTCGATTGAGTCCTGGGTTCATCATTCTTTTCTCTTTGGCACATTTTCTTCCCTTGGCTTTTGCTGCCTGGTGGGCTTGTGACTCCCCTGCTAGCTCTTGGCCTTACCTTTGTATCATCTCTGAATGCTCTTTTTGTCCCTGCTCTGCAGGAGTTTCATATGGCTGTGTCATTGGATGCTCTCATCTATCTTATTCCTGTACAGTATCATGTGCTGTGATTGTTTATATTACCAGTTAAAGACCCCTATCAATTCACACCTGCATTCCTTTGCTATCCGTTACTATCCACCTTTTCCCAATATAGAGAGAGCATAGCCTGAAGGTAAAACCAAAATATTATCCCTATTTAATCTTCTCTTTTTCATTCCCTACTGTTATTAAAATAATGTCTCATGGTATGCAAGGATCAGGTACTTTTTATCTAAATGTACCATCCATTTGAATAACTGCAATTCTATTTTATTTGAGGTTATTTAACTGTCTGCTTCTGGTTAGATGACTGATGGAAGTACGGTTATGAGTGGCCTTTGCCAGATGAGAATGACCAAAGTTATGAAAAGATATCAGCATAAATCATAGCAAAGGCATCTGAACACGTAAGAGATTTGAAAATTAAATAAGTCACTAATTCCCAGGGAGAGTAATTTTAGATAAAAGATCTCTGAAGCTACACAAGGTATTACTTAGTGTCACAAGAAGTTGCTGAAGTACATAAAAATCAGCAGGCCTCTCTGAGACCTAAGATACAGGTTCCTCATTTCCCCAAGATGTTTATATATAGATGATATGGATACAAACAGATAAACAGATAGAAAAATAGTAATCTAGGGCACACACACCCAGAAAAAGTATGTGGTTAAGAACATGTTAACATACATGTATTACACAGAAGCAGTTCACTGTGTGACCTTGTGACAATCTGTAAGATTACATACCTGTTATATGTATGTGGTATTCCTCTTTGAGGATCTTTTGGAAATAGGGTACTTTGAACTGCATGTGTGCAGAGGGCAAGCCTGGAAGATTCACTTCAACATCACCCATAAAATGTGGAAACTCCCAGTCCTGTTAAAAAAAGAAAAGTAAGAGCCTAAATAAAAGCTTTCATTGTCTATTTTTGCCCTTTAAAATGGCTTAAATTAATAAAAGGGAAAGGTTCTATTTTTAAGCCTCCCATTATTGGATTTTCTTACTTTAAGTTTGACTTTAACCACTTGAAATAGAATACCTTGTTTATATTAGATATTACAATATGATTTTTACTTCAGTTCCATGTAATTCTGTGTTTAAAAGTCCACTTCAGAATGATAACATCGAACCCACTGAACCACCTGCTAGTACAAAATAACCTAAGCATACAAATACCTATATAGCAACCTTGTATTACTGGTTACAACTTCTGTTACTAATTTGGCAAACAGTTTACAGGCAAGAAATTGGTAAATGAGGCCTGACCTCTTCAGACCTTTCATATATTTGTATTCTACTTGTTCAACTCATAGGGTGTTTTCAGTATTTGGCCTTAAAACATCTAAATAAACACTCCCTGCAAGTGCAGGCCCTTGAGCATAATGTGTCCGAATCAATCCAAACACAGTTTTCTCCACTGCTGCATTTCAGTTGACAAGGTAATGCTGGAAATGTGGAAGCTCTTGCTTATTATGATGCATATTTTGGTAGCATGCAGTTACACAGCTCAGAAGGAGCTGCATTTAAAGGAATTTTTTTGCTTGGTTATCTGCGCCCACCTTTGGTCACTTGAAAACGGGTATAATAGCATGGCTCATTACAGCAAAAACTGAAAGTTGAGCACTAGTGCTGGAATCAGTGCAATTACTGCCAGAGTGGTTACTCTCTGTACGGCAGACTGTTGGTGATCTGCTGCTAAAAGCATACTGGCCCTGTCCCATGCATACACTTGGATTTGTATCCCACCACCTACTGCAAGAAGCACTTGAATTGCTAAAAGTAAGATAAAGGAATCTGAAATGTGAGGAGCTCTGTCTCTTGTGTTTCCTTCACATGAAAACCATTCCAGCACAGCCATCTCCACAAGAGAACCAATTCCAATTCTTTTCAGTTTTATAAGGCTGGAAAGTTTCCTACCAAGGTAATGAAAAAAAAATAATTATTCAAAAATAAGTGTCATCTCTGAAAGATAAATCACTTTATATGACTTAGCTTCCAAGAATTGCTAAGCTTCTACAGTGGAAGGGAAATAGAGGAGTTTTATCAGCAGGGAATAGCTTGGCCCAAACACTAGGAGCAGTTGATTTCTGCTAACATATCATGATACTGAGCTAAATGGATTAACAGGAGTACAAGCAAGGAGAAAACCTGACCCTCTGCACCTGGTTCTCAATGTCCACAGTGATACACAAAGTGCCAATTTACAGATGCAGAAGATAAGAGAAATAAGGATGCTTTCCTTTTCCCTTATCACTAATGCAATGCATGCAACCCTGGTCATGAGCTATGGTAATAACTGCCCAGCTGCACAATCCTTACACTGCACCTGCAAACGTCCCCTGGCAGTCGGTAGGCATTCAGAAAGTGCCCAAAGATAAAAATTTTATGAGGGTACTCTCTCAGTTCACAGTATCTAATATACATCTCTGGACTTGTGTCTCATGTTAATTCATATGTGCTCTCATCCAGGAATAAATAGGAAGAAATATATTACATATTCCTGAAGATAAATGAATGGAGAGCTGTGGACTCTGCATTAGAAATAAGTAAACATGGGACCATAAATCCGGCCTCCTGCTCTTGCATTGCCCCAGTGCTCCTGCAGAGCCTTTTGCCGATTTACAGACAATTTGTACAGAATTTTGTATTGGACTGGGTCTTTGCATCTGAGCTTTATAAAAAAGTTCAGCGTTTTCATTGATCTGTATGAATATTACCTGATAATGAGTAACTAGAATGCCAGTTCTGTCAGAGGTGCAACTTACTGTATTATTTGTTTCAGCAAACAGCTACTGAGACTGGAAAATATTTCATAAAACAAAAGCAAAACAGAGAGATCCAACCCCAACAGTGTGCTACTGCTTATATTATAACAGACAGGTGAGTGGAGAGTCCATTAGAAAAATACATATTTGACACTTCAGTCTACAGCTGCCTTTCACGTATACATTATTTCACATTTTCTACACATATACCCCATATTGTGAAGCATGCCTGAATTGTATCATGACCTTTGTTACCCTATAGCCCCATACTATTGTATGCCATTGCTACTAACAGGTTATAGGCTTTGTACTGAGTTTGCAAGGTCTCAGGACCGAGGCTTGTCAGGCTTGCCCTGTCTGAACTGTTCTCGACCTGTCCACAGCTTCACTTTACCGAGTTCAGCCACAACAGCAACTTTTCTAATTGACTAGGTGGCTACAGCTAATCTGTTGCAATTTTTTTATCCTTTTTATGGTACCACCACAGTTTTACAACTTTAACACTATTATGTAGTATACTGAAATACCAGCCTGGGAGGATAGAAGGTATTGAGAAATGGAGACACGGGATGCAGCGCAGAGGAGGGCAGACAGTGGATGATAAAAGACGGGCACAGGCTGGCATTGCAGACTCCATGGCTATAAGCAACTCACCAGTGGTCAGCTAAAGAAATGCAGAACCGGGGCTAGACAAAACTGCTTTTAGGGGTAACAAGGAGAACAAAGAAGTACCCGACATACGTGAAAGGTGCTGTGTACAGTCAACTTGGCTGCAGTGTGGAGCTTCAGATCAGTGAAGAAAACGCAAGGTCTAAAAGTGTGTTAGCAAACACAAAAACAACCTCAAGTACATTCCAGAGTGAGGAAAGAAAAACCATCAAGGCGATGGTTTCCCAGCAAAGGACTCCAGATGCCAATGACACACCGTAATGCCCCCACTCACCCCCTCCAGACTGAAAAGGCCTGGGTCCAACCAGGATCCTCAGGAGCAGGGGGAGGGTGACCAAAATACCAGAAAAATAGAAGAAACTAAGAAGTGCTTGTAGAACAATTTTGACATTATTATTATTACTGAAACTTTTTCTGCACAGAAGTATTATTTTCTGTAATAATTAGATCTCAACTAATAATGATTCTTCCATTACACTGTTAAAATTTAAATGATACTAATAATGAATTCTTGGCTTTATCTATAAGGTATTTCTTCTTGCCCATGAACAATGTTTTGAGTGTAACACTTCTACCAGACTGATTATAAAATCTGTTACTTAAGAACAATCCCAATGGAAATAAAGAAACAAAATAAAACAATAACAACAAAATGAAACAAAAGAAAATAAAGTGCATTTGAAAGAAATATTTAAGAAAAGGAAACTAAAATAATGACTTCCATGAAAGTCACTACAGCCACAGCACTTAGGAAAATGAAGCTTCAATTTAGGTGATTAAGTAGTCTTCAGGGCTTCATTTGGCTCACAGCTTTGGTAAGTGTGAGCATGTACTGTCCAGGCAGCACCATGATCTCCTGCGGACACATATCTGTATTAGTATTGTGTAGGGGAAAAGCAGATGACTGTTAACTTTTTGGATTAATGCCAATATCAGGTTGTCAAATCCAAACCCAACAAAGTGGCCATTTTGTTATCTAGATTCTAAGAGAGTTGTTTGAAGTCTTTTGACTGTTACCATTATTTTCCTTACTGACAAAAAAAAGACAACATAATTTTAGCAATATCCAAAAAACAATTTTCCAAGAAATTCAAGATACCTAGTAGGAATGATCTGCATCATTTGTTAATAGGTACACTAATAGCACGAATGTACAAGCCCATAAATCCAACTGCCTCCCTCTTTGGATCACAGCTCAGGTATGCATCATTCTTCCATACATGGTACTTCAGCTCCATGGTCTCTTCTATCGGTCTGTGCTATCAGCCTGTGCTCACCTCTGGGACACGAGTGACACACGCTATGTTCTTTAAGTTCTCAGCTCATAATTATGTGAAGTTCACTCGATCAGCTTTAGTCCTTACTGATGAAGTGCCTGTAATCTCCCATATCTGGGATGTCATTAGGAACTGGGCCCAAAATACCATATTTAGAACTCTACTTGCCATGCTGTTCGCTCATATTTGTATCTCTCATACTGCATGAACAGATTGTTTCTTCTTTAAATCAATCAGCACCAAATTTCCAACATTCATCTACTTCAGTGGTTTCCAATGAGGGGGGTCTGCAGCATACCTCTATGCAGTTTATGAAGAAGAAACTGACCCAGAATCAGCAGGCTTAAATCAGCTGCACAGAGGTCTCTAACCTCGCTGGCAAGTTTTGTGGGATGTGCAAATCAAATGAGGTTATTGCCTCGTTTCACTCCAGTCATGAGGAAAGGGCAGCCAGAGGATGAATTTAAGATCACTGAGGGGCTCATCCTAGTGTTGCAATGGGAAAAGGGAGCACCTCTGATTGCCATCAGCTACCTCATTAAACCCAGAAGCACAGACAAAACTGGATGCTGCAAAAGAGGAGATCATGGTATTTTTTCTTTCCTTTGCTTTTAGTTCCCCAAGCCAAACAAATGCACACAATCTCTGCTGCAATGCCAGCTATTGGTTTAAGACCCTAAAATGGAGCTGGTGACACTGATTTGGTATCTCTTTAAGTGCAAACAGTTTTAGTAATGGTAACTGAGCATCAAAGCCAAAGATCTGGCTCTTCTCTGCCATCACCTGAGGAAAAGAGAAGGTGTTACATGGGTAAGACTTGTCCTGACCCTGAGCCAGGACCCACAGCTGCCATGGGGCTCCTGGCTGGCTTCTGGTGAGGCAACCCAGGGGCATGTTGGCAACACCCAGCGCCATGGCTGGCTGCAGGATTGCTCCTTGCCACTTGATGTTTTTTATTGCAGGCTCTGGGCTGTGCCTTCCAAGCCCGGAGGACCAGGACCAGGTGCTGGCAGGATTCAGCAAGGATCATAAGCTGCCTGGGAGGGTGATGCTAGCTCTCAGCAGACCACATCCCATGTTTCACCCACACGCAACCCCACATCCCTCAGCCACCAGCCCCTTTCCACCCAGGGAAAACTGCCACAGAGAAGGTGGGACTGGGATTAAAAGCCGGTAACACTTAATGGCAAACAAATGTGCCATGCTTTCATCTCTCCTCCTGTCTAAATGTGGCTCATAGGTCTTTGGTACACAATAAATATGAAATAACACTAAAAATAATATAAACACAGTTCAGATACAATCATGAAAGAGGAAAAACACACACTGAATATTTCTGCTTTAAGTAGTGATGATATATACTGTATTTCATGCTAGGAACACATTTGTACTTTAAACCCCTCAGAATAATAAATAAGCAAAAACAGAGGGAAGGGACTGAGAAAACGCATACATGAATGTGTATATGTGTGCTTGTTCCAGAAACTGCCTAGAGCAAATTTCGTTTAATTTATTAAAATCCTTTTAACTTACGAGGTAGAAGACTGCATTTTCAGGTATCTTTGCATCTCTTAGATAGCTTTGTTTCCATTCTCAGAACATGGCAGACAGGCAGACAGCTAGAGGAAATTTAATGAGACAGGCAATGGCTATATATTTTTGCAAGTGTTTGAAGTAGGAAATGAACAGCTGGAATTCAGAGACAAAGGCTCTGTGTGGTTATCCTAACTTCCTCTGTGGTTATCTCTAACTTCACTGCAGTGTTGCAACTTGCAGTGATCTCTACAGCTGAGATCTCTGCAGCTGTGAGCTGCTAAAGTATAAACATCATTTTAATATTTCATTCAAACATACATAAGAAGGGAATTCAGCAGCCATGACCAGAATTCACTTTCATGCCTGTGAGATCAAATCTACCGCTCAGTTTCTGGCCTTGTGTTCTTTGCCAATACCTTATCTAAAAAGGAAAGAAGCTTGATAGGCACTGCAGTTTTTTGCCCTCACTAAACAAAAAATATACATCTACTCTTAATATCACCACCTGTATACTTGTATGGCTTCACTGGGGCTACTTAGCTCCCACAGTGAAAGATGACACATTATTTTTCAAAAGACCTCCTGTTTCACATTGGTACCGTCAGTGCTAATCTATTCATAGTTTTCAAATCCAGAAAGTGTTATTTGATCTGCTCATCTGTTTTGGTTTCACCTGCTTGGATTGTTATTGGCAATAACAATCAAAAAAACCCACCAGGAACTGTGGCACAAAGTCCCTAATTGCAGACACAGTTACACCTTTTATCTCTTAGTCTTGATTTAAAGAATTCAAAATATGGAAAATCCACTGTAACAGTGGACTAACTGTTTCAGTGAAGCTCCAGGCTGCTGAGACAGAAGACTGAAGACAGCTTCCAGGACCAGAAATGGGTATAGAAGGGCTATCCCTGACTATATGGCAATGTAAGACACGGAGATACCCGCAACCTTGCTGTTGTTCTCCATCACCTTTGTGCTTTTCTCCTCCTCAGTCTTTGCTTAGCTTCTTGAAGCTTCTGGCCTTTTTGTAGAACTGCCACTGCAAGTCTTGCTCATTTTCTCCCTTATTTGAGAAAATGATAGAAAGACAGAATCACAGAATCACAGAATCGTAGTGGTTGGAAGGGACCTCAGAGATCATC